>JARQOC010003894.1:0-13335 GCA_033576535.1 Allobates femoralis | reverse complement strand
CCCAACAGGGTCGCAAGAAGCATGTTGGGCAAAAAAGGCTCAAAATAACTGCCCGTGAATTGAGGAAAATCAAGCATGAAGCTGCCAAGATGCCATTTGCCACCAGTTTTGTCATATTTCAGAGCTGCAACATGACTGGAGTATCAAAAAGCACAAGGTGTGCTATACTCAGGGACATGGCCAAGGTAAGGAAGGCTGAAAAACGACCACCTTTGAACAAGAAACATAAGCTAAAATGTCAAGACTGGGCCAAGAAATATCTTAAGACTGATTTTTCAAAGGTTTTATGGACTGATGAAATGAGAGTGACTCTTGATGGGCCAGATGGATGGGCCAGAGGCTGGATCAGTAAAGGGCAGAGAGCTTCACTCCGACTCCAGCAAGGTGGAGGTGGGGTACTGGTATGGGCTGGTGTCATCAAAGATGAACTTGTGGGACCTTTTCGAGTTGAGGATGAAGTGATGATCAACTCCCGGAACTACTGCCAGTTTCTGGAAGACAACGTCTTCAAGCAGTGGTACAGGAAGAAGTCGGTATCGTTCAAGAAAAACATGATTTTCATGCAGGACAATGCTCCATCACGTGCATCCAACTACTCCACAGCGTGGCTGGCCAGTAAAGGTCTAAAAGAAGAAAATATAATGACATGGCCCCCTTGTTCACCTGATCTGAACCCCATAGAGAACCTGTGGTCCCTCCTAAAATGTGAGATCTACAGCGAGGGAAAACAGTACACCTCTCGGAACAGTGTCTGGGAGGCTGTGGTGGCTGCTGCACGCAATGTTGATCGTAAACAGATCAAGCAACTGACAGAATCTATGGATGGAGGCTGTTGAGTGTCATCATAAAGAAAGGTGGCTATATTGGTTACTAATTTTTTGGGGTTTTGTTTTTACATGTCAGAAATGTATTTTCCTAAATTTTGTGCAGTTATATTCGTTTACCTGGTGAAAATAAACAATTGAGATGGGAATATATTTGTTTTTTATTAAGTTGTCTAATAATTCTGCACAGTAATAGTTACCTGCACAAACAGATATCCTCCTAAGATAGCCAAATCTAAAAAAAAAAACACTCCAACTTCCAAAAATATTAAGCTTTGATATTTGAGTCTTTTGGGTTGATTGAGAACATAGTTGTTGATCAATAATAAAGATAATCCTCTAAAATACAACTTGCCTAATAATTCTGCACACAGTGTAAAAGCCATGGAGCGTGGGCCGAAGAACCCGATTCGACACGTATCGCGGCACAAAAGAGGCTTCGTCAGGGAGGCCCATTGTTTGAATTCATGTTTGTTGCATTAATAGCTTGACATTTCCCCATACATGCATATGACCATAATGCCATTAGTTTTGCTAGGGCTAGGGGCACCCGCCTCCTCTGAGTTTTGTGGTTGTGTAAATATCAACTTTTTACTGGCTGAGCTGAAACCACATGACCATGCGGGAAATCACACTGCATTGGGAGTTTCCAGGTTGAGGACCAGAGCCACAGATCACTGACACACGCTTGCTACCGGGGTTGTGCGGCAGTGCACAACCATAACAGGTGAGTGCGCTTACCTGCCGATTCCCATCGGTCCCCGGCCAAGAGGTATTTTCACAGGAGCGCTCCTTTCTTTATTTTGTTTTACATGTAGCTCTCCAAGGAATACAGAACCAGGCAGGTTTGTCCTGCTTGGGTGAAGCAGTCTTTTCTTCGTCATAGTATGGCTTCCAGAATAACTCATCATCTAGGAGGCGCTACCCACATTCACCTACGATATGGCTCCCATTTACAATGCAGAAAGCCATCAGAAGTCTTGGAATACAGTTTGTGAATATTTTAACATATCTACAAACTCCTTTAGCTATTACTGCCCAAAAAATTATTTTCAATCAATTCTCCTAAGAAGCCGCTTTCATATTTCCGATGCGGTAAGTATGGAAATGTGTGAGAAATGCCATGTCTGCCCGTGTGCTTTATATTGCTTCCAATCTTTGCCTTTATTGCAGGTTTTATTTCCTTACATAAACCAGATTTACAATAGTGCTGCTTTTTGCAAAATTATTTCCAAAGAAAGAGACTATTTCACCAAATTTGTTCAGTGCAAATTTCATGTTTCCGGCACAGACAAAATGAACAAACACGATAAGGGAGAAGACAAACACAGAGGAGGCCGGACAACATTTTTAACCAGCATCTCGAGGGAATTGTGTATTTGCAGTAACATATTCCAGTGTAGTGGAAAATCACTTGTTCTTACAACCGTCTCAATTCTTTAAAGTGGAAATACTAATAAGTCACCACAAGATTCAGTCTGGGAGTAAAATAAGTATGTCTCTGCAAGGATGGGGACAACACAATGGAAGTTCAGACCATAGAAATAAAAAGGTATTATTATTATTATTAATTTATATAGCGCCATTATATTCCATGGCGCTTTACATGCTAAAAGGGCAGACTAGGACAAGTAACATATTAACAATACAAGTAACAATAAATGTGGACAATTCGGTTGTACAGATACAAGAGGGGAGAAATCCTGTCCGTGAGGGCTCACAGTCTATGAGGGGCGGGTGGGGATACAGTGGGAGGGGGAAGTTTCAGTCGTGAGGCGGTGTGGTGGACCGGGTCTTATTGCAGGTGGTAGGCTTGGCGGAACAGGTGGGTCTTCAGGCTTCTTTTGAAGGTTCCCAGAGTAGGAGAATGTCTGATGTGTTGGGGCAGTGAGTTCCAGAGTCTGGGTGAAGCACGGGAGAAATCCTGTGTGCGGTTGGGCGAAGAGGAGATGAGGGGGGAGTAGAGGAGAAGCTCTTGGGAGGATCGCAGGTTGTGTGAGGGTATTAATGTCACAGCATCAAGTTCTTCTGCAAACAGCTGGTGTAGGATGACACTTCTGCTATAGGATCTCTGCTAAATCAACTGTGTTATCAACCTTTATGGCTGTGGAGTTGGAGTCGGTGTCCATTTTGACGGAGTTGGAGTTGGAGTCGCAGGCAGATGTTTGGCTTACTGGCTCCACAGCTATCATTGTGGAGTCAGAGTCATGGAGTTGGATTAAGTGTCAATTTTAGTGGAGATGGATTTGGAGTCAGGGAAATTGAGGAGTTGGAATTGGATATTTGGCTTACCGGCTCTACAGTCCTGATGGAACCCATCACTCGATTCATGCTGCCCAAATCCCAGGATCGGAGTCTGGTAATAGGACAGCAGCCAGGTGTGTTTTTCTCTAAAACGTTCCGGCATTGTAGAGAATCAATAGTTTGATGGCCCACCCTCCCTTGTTCCTGCCCCGCTGTAGCTAATTGGCAGGTTGATTCCAAAAGGAGAGACCTCAAGTGGTGGAGGGAGAAGCCAACCAGGGGCATCATTGGTCTGATCTCATCTCCAGCTATGGTCCACAACGGCTCTTTAAATCATACCTGGCTGCAGTTGTGCAGCTAGGCACTGATTTATACTAAATATAGGCGTCCACCAAAATGAGTCTTAAGTTCCAAATTGTATCTTTTTAAACATTAATGTACAATATTTTATAAGTGTATATGAATCTGCCCATCACAATTAAATTTATTTCTTGTCCATTATCAATGGCTTAAAAGCAGAACAGCCAAACCATAGACTGTATACCATTAATCTCCTGCAGAACCACACAGCTCAGGAGTCCGGTGCATTCATGGATCCATTCCCGAAACTACTCCAGGCTGCAGTTGCAGTCCCCCCCAGTCACCAACCTACTTCATCCTCCATTTCTATAAAGAAGATTATTCCCCCATGGAAACAAACTTTTTTAAAGAGAAGTGGGAGGGACACCTCTCCAACCCTTTGGCTTTACCTCTACATCAATGTTTCCCAAACTCCAGTCTGTAGGGGGTCATGAGGGCTGGACTTTGGGAAATATTGCTGTATACGATTTGAGACTTAAAATGACAGGACCCAGTAGGCAGCTCACTGAAACCACAATGATCCTCTGACAGTCTGTCTGTGACTTAAAATTTAACATCATGAGTAAATAAATCTGTTTTGTCTTTTTGGATCTGGAAAAAATCCAATAAAGATGTTTTAAGGAAAACATATTGAGAGTGTTGTTTCCATATTTTTCTAAATATTCTGGAGTAGAAGGGAGAATCTTAAATCATAAGATCACCAGTCTGCTGTTTCTGTCCCATAATATATCCTAAATGCCCATCTATTACATAGGCTACACTGAGACTGTTGTGTACATCACATAGGTAACATTGAGAATGGTTTTTACATTATATAGGATACACTGAGATTGCTGCATACCTCCCATAACATACACTGAGGCTTCTGTATACATCACATAGGTGACACTGAGAATACTGTATATATTATATAGGTTATAATGAAACTGCTGTATATACATCAAATAAGATACACTGACACTGCTGTATATACATCACATAGGAGATTTGAGACTGGTATATTCATCAAATAAAATATACTGAGACAGCTGTATATACCTCACATACGAGACTTTAAGACTGCTGTATCCATAATACAGGATACACTGAGAATCCTGTAAATAATTCACATAGTATACAGTGAGAATGCTGCATCCATCACATAGGGTACACTGAGATTGCTGTTTCCATTACATAGGATACACAGAGACTGCTGTATGTACTTCACATAGGATACAATGAGAATGCTGCATTCATCACATAGGGTACACTGAGACTGCTAGTTCTATCACATAGGATACAATGAGTCTGTTGTATACATCACATATATGAGACTGAGCATGCTGCATACATTACATAGGATACATTGAGACTGCTGTGTACATCCCATAGGAGATATTGTGATTGCTGCATATGTCCCATAGGCTGAAGTGTCGGACAGGCTAATTCCACCCACAAAGACTGTCTTAACACTGGCACTGGCCAGCATCAGGACGTAATCCAGCATTGTGTGCACTGTCATGTTCATTAGAGAATACTGTGTGAGTGTGCTCTGCAGAAAAATCAAAAGGCCAGTAACGGCAGCTATGCCGCCCACTGAGAATCTGACCAAGGACCGGATGAAATTACACCATGGACCAGAATGATCCCACCCCTGGTCAAAAAGATGAACTGGCAAGATTTTACCTTGCAAAAGCTGGTTAATAATATATTAGCAACAAGTGTGTGCCACCACAATAGCAAGTGCCTGAGGTGAACCAATAGCTCACTGTTACTTTACTTCAACAAGAAGCATTCATTTTAGGGTAACTGTCTATACGGTGTTGGCCAAAAGTATTGACACCCCTGCAATTCTGTCAGATAATACTCAGTTTCTTCCTGAAAATGATTGCAATCACAAATTCTTTGGTATTATTATCTTCATTTAATTTGTCTTCAATGAAAAAACACAAAAAGAATTGTCCTAAAGCCAAATTGGATATAATTCCACACCAAACATAAAAAAGGGGGTGCACAAAAGTATTGGCACTGCTAGAAAAATCATGTGATGCTTCTCTAATTTGTGTAATTAACAGCACCTGTAACTTACCTGTGGCACCTGTGGAGAGATCTGAAAATGGCAGTGTGGAGAAGGCACCCTTCAAATATCAGGGACCTGGAGCAGTTTGCCAAAGAATAATGGTCTAAAATTCCAGCAGAGCATTGTAAGAAACTCATTGATGGTTATCGGAATATTCTCTTTTGTGTTTTTTCATTGAAGACAAATTAAATGAAGATAATAATACCAAAGAATTTGTGATTGCAATCATTTTCAGGAAGAAACTGAGTATTATCTGACAGAATTGCAGGGGTGTCAATATTTTTGGCCAACACTGTATATAAAGTGCCTTTCAAATTGTTCAATACCTGCACCTTTTTCCACATACTAGCTGTGTCCCCTATATGGCAGGTGGAAAAAGGTTCTCTGGTCAGATGAGACCAAAGTAGAACTTTTGCTATAACTAGCAGAAAACGAACATGCAAGCTCAAATGGAAAAAAATGAGTTAAAAATTATAATAAGGATGAATGGCTCAAATGAGGACTCACCGACGATGACTTGGAGGGCTATCTGGCCTTGATAGGATTACTTCAAGAGAATACGTGGGATGAAGGCAAGGGCCCATTTGCAAGTTTGAAAAATAGGAACACTAATATGCTTCAAGAGAGTGATATGAATAGTGTTGACATCTTTTTGAAATTAGTTAAGGGTGATCAATGAAAAAGTCCACATTTTAATCAACTTGATTCCAATCTGTTTCATGGTGAATTATTGGATCTTGGTAGACTTGAATAAAATGAACATCTTACTATGAAGTCATTAGACAAAATTCAGATGACACTAAAGTAGAATTGCACATCACCCTGAAAACACCATCCCCACCGTCACACATGGTGGTGACAGCATCATGCTGTGGGGAGGCTTTTCTTCAGCAGGGGCAGGGAAGCTGGTCAGTATGTCACATAAAATCCCAATAAATTCCATTTAAGTTTGCTGGTATAATGTGAAAAATATGTGGAAAAGTTCATGAGGTATGAATAATTTTCAATGCTCTGTAGACAGTTATGTGATAGATAGATAATTAGCATTGTAAGATGATTAGTATGAAGTCTTTTTAGGCACAAGTGTTCTCTCAAAGTAAGAAATAATTGATCAGAATTACAGAAAATAAAAAGTTTGTTATTAGGAACTCTTTGTTCCAAACAGCCTTTGCTATCTCAAAAACAGTCCCCTTACAGATCCTTACGAGACAAAATCTCATCCTGCAGGCAAATTGGTAATTGGAAAATGATGTTAGGGAATTATTAGTGGCTATAGGGAAAGAGACAAACCTTTTATTTAGATTAAATAATGAGCTGTGAGAGAAACTGCCTCAACTTAATAAGATGTTCATCAAGACATTCGGAAATCTGTTCCAATAAAGACCTCAGAAGCAATACAAGTTAGATTACATTTTTTATGATGAGCGGAGAAGTCGTGTCCCTGTGTGTTACATTTACATTCATTAAACAAGGATGATATTACTGCAGAACTTCTGACTTTACGGCTTTGTTGTATAACTCCGCTTTGATGTTTCCATTAGAGATACAGTCGTGGGATGTTTAGACGGTTCCAGATTACTCTCCATTCCTGATAGTCTTACATTGATATTGTGTTGCATTTTCGTCCATATTGAAAAGATTTGGGGCCCATACACACAACTTACTATAGACCTCAAATCCATTACAGATAAATCAGTCTACTGAAAACTCATAACCAGTTGAAAAAAAATACCAGGGGTTAAAAAATACTACATTATACTCACTTATCCTAGGCCTGACCTTACCAGGCTTCTGTGCATTTTTTCCCGTGCCGACTTCTAATGCATCATCATGTAGCAATGTGATGGGCATCATAGACCATTGATATCAATAATGTTCATCAGCCACCTTGGGACTATTGCAGGCCAATCACTAGGTTCAGCACTAGAGGGGAGCAGCAGTAGAATTAATGACCAGAGCAGGTGACCGGGTAACACTGCAACCGTGGTGGAGGTTGCTTAAGGAGAGTTGAGTATCATAGTTAATTATTTTATTCCCTTATTGGACTTCAAGAAAAGACTTAATATGGAGAAGGATTCATGCAAGTCAAATCCCAATCATTTCAGATCTAAAACTTTGAGGACATCTCTAAAAACATGCGTGATAGCTGGTGGGTGTGGACCCAATGCACCTCGAGCCAGGTTTCCCTTGAGGGACATGGCTAAGCGGTTTTTGCTAGGGCATCTTATGGTGAGGATAGCCTTGAGCCACAGGTGGTCACCAGGTGCTATTTGAGGGCAGTCCCCTGGCCTGCAGTGAAGGTCAGGGTGTTGGAGACCTAGAAGGAAAAATTTAGAGACATGGTCAGATAGTCCATGGAAGGGACAAACAGCAAAGGTACAGGAAACATAGGCAAGGACAGGAGAAGTGAGGGCAGGAAAAATGTTAGGGAAACCAGGAGAGGTCAAGATAAATAGGAGGCAAGCCAGGGCAATAACAAAATAAAGAGACCTAACAGACAGAGCCGTGAGGAGAATAGACAAAGATATACTTTAGATTAGCCACCTGTGTGTAGGAAGGAGCAGCTGACATACTGAGTGCTGGTAGGGGATAGGCCGGGGAACAAACAGTCTGCAAGACACAGGGAATACAAATTCCTGCAGAGCTTGACTTTGCCTGTGACCCACCCCAGGGCCATGGGACACTTATAACCAGGCTTTGGACGCTTCCAAGGGAGTCACAGGGGACGAGACCCGAATCTGTGACCTTGGGGATCAGTTTTGAAAAGTTCTGGGGGATAAGATTTAGGGTATAGGTGTCATGATACCATCCGTGGTAGCCGGCTATTGGGGCCGATGCTGCAGTGTGGGACCTTCGGGGATGAAGGACGGTCAGCTGTGGTGTTAACGCTCCCCACGAGTGGAGCGGTTCCCCGGGGCAACCGTTTAGTCTATGGTGGTGGTAGGCTGTTGGGGTGCAGGACTCAAGGCGCTGAATAACTGACAGACATGCAGGGCTTGTTTCCTTTACCCTTACTGAAGTAGCAGACATCAGGGTACAATCCACAGTTGATGTCAGGAATCCGGGTTAGAGCTCCCATTTCTGTTCTGGAGTCAGGAAGGTGTTGTGTGCTGTGGGTTACCTGGTGTGGATATCCTACCTTGCTTCCAAGCATGACCTTACCACCTGAGGGAGACAAGGCCATCGTGGCAACCGGACTCTGGGTTGCCACACCTGCGTATAGCCATGAGGAGATTCACCAGCAACAGATGGATGCAGCAGAGCTGGGTGAGTTGCATGAGAAAGTTGAGCAAGCTGGGCAAGCACAGGACGGTGCCTACAGTGAATATGATGGCGCACACCAGCCAATGTGAATCACAGGTGAAATCACTGCAAAAATAATATACTGTACATTGCCATTGTAGCAGTGCCACATTATGCCTAAATAATACAGCAAGAGCATCATATAATAAGTAAGCAATATAATGGTAAAATAATACACAAATACATTTAAAGGGTTAACTACAAAATAACAATGGAAGCTTAAAAGTTCAAATAAAATAGAACAAACATGGGTGGCAGTATCATGTTGTGGGGTTGTTTTGCTGCAGGAGGGACTGGTGAACTTTACAAAATAGATGGCATCATGAGGAAAGAAGATTATGTGGCAATACTGAAGCAACATCTCAAGACATCAGCCAGGAAGATAAAGCTTGGGTGGAAATGTGTCTTCCTAATGGACAATGGCCTGAAACATACTGCCAAACTGGTTACCAAGTGGCTTAAAGATAACAAAGTCAATGTTGTGGAGTGGCCATTGTAGTGTTGTAGTGCAGATGACGATAGATCCAGAAGCACACACAGATATGCTGAACTGCTCAGTCGAGCGGCCATACTTTAATGAATCTCTTCCCTTTCCCAGCTCCCCCTTTTCCTGCCACAGCTCCTCCTCTATCTTACATCACTGTTACTAGGCAGAAAACAAACAGGGGAGACACAAGCAAACTACAGAAGATATAACGACATTACATCTCTTATCATCTTACAAAAAAAACAAAGTAAATAGTTAACCGTTCAAAAGTTCGCGTTGTAGAAAAGTTGTTTTTTTTTTTCTCTACTGCAGAACATAGTCCGCAGGGTGGACTGGTGGCCCTCGATTTGTTCTCCCAGGATACCGTCGAGACATCTCATTTCCAGATAAACTCGGGGGGTCTTCTGAGGTATCTCCTATGGGAGCAGCTGAGGTCATTGTCTCTGGCAGTAGGTCGTCGTTATCTACTTCCTCTGCATGCGTCGTCTCTGGGACGTAGCCACGAAGTTTTTTAAAATGGGACACATTTCTAGTGACCTGATGATTTTGGTTTTTAGCAGTAATCATGGTGCCTCTGATCTGTGTGGCCTGAAAGGGCTCGGGATAGTATGGCGATGCAAACTTGTCGCTAGGTCTCAGTCTCTTTACCAGAACCCAATCACCCACCTTTATTTCTGGATGCTTGTAATGGCGGCTACTTTTTTCTGCATACTGCTTCATTTTACTCTTAGAGACGGAATCATTAATAGCAATTGGGGTTTGGACAGGAACTGATGGAATGCATGGGATTTTGACGCGCAAGGGCCTGCCGAACAATGCCGTTGCTGGTGGTATCCCAGTAGTGGAGTGTGGTGTGGCTCTGTACTGTCTTAGGAATCTATGTAATTCTTGTTGCGAGTCCTTGTGCTCCATGGTAGCAATCCTCAGGGTCTTGTTGATTGATTGCATGAATCGTTCCACTTCTCCATTGGCTTGAGGCCAGTACGGAGTTACTTTCCTGTGGGAGAAGCCAAGATAAGTTGCCAATGACTGAAAGTCTGTGCTATTGAATGGAGGTCCATTGTCCGTCTTCACTGTCTCGGGTATGCCATAAGCCGAGAAAATCTTGTCTAATTGTGGTATAACCGCCCTGGCCGATGTTGTCGAAACATGTTCAATGACTGGAAACCGAGAGTAGTCATCCATGACCACCAACAGGTAGGTGCGGTCCGGTAAAACACAAAAATCAACACTGACAGCAGTCCATGGGCTCTTTGGCAGGGGTGTCATTTGTAGAGGTGCACGCCTATGGTCAACTATAGTTGCTTGACAAGGAATGCATGTTTGGATCAATGCCTCTACTCTTTTGTCCAGTCCTGGAAACCATACTTTTTCTCGAAGTAGTTGCTTTGTTTTTACCACCCCTTGATGAGCCTCGTGGGCCAGATCAAGTACACGGTCCTCCAGTTTCTGAGGTATCACCAGGCGACTGTCACGCAACAGCAGATTTGAGTCCGACACTGAGAGTGAATGTCGTGCATTAAAGAAAGCCTCCAAGTAACCTACTCGATCTGGTGGTTGAAGGCGAGCCTCAGCAAGAAAACAGCTCCATTTCTTAGACCGAACAGAGTCTATAACCAACTGAAGTTGGGGATCAGAGTCCACCGCCTGTTGTATTTCCTCCATGGTCATAGCTCTTGGCACTGAATGTGCAGCAACGAAATTTACATGTTCCTCCACTAGAATAGTTGCTGGAATGTCGTCCTTAGTAGGTTGTGGTATTGGGTGTCTTGAGAAATAGTCCGCCGGGTTTCCAGCTCCTGCCTCATATCTCAGTTGAAGATGGTAGTTCTGTAAGCGGAGCAACCAGCGTTCAATTCGTGGAGGGGGTTTGGAAGAATGTTTGTTGAAAATGGGAACAAGCAGTTTGTGGTCACTTATGACTGTGAACTTGTGTCCGAAGAGGTACAGATGAAAGTGGAGGCATCCCCACACAACTGCAAGAGCTTCCCTTTCAGTTTGTGAGTAGCGCTGTTCTGTATCTGTTAATTTCTTGCTTGCATAGGAAATTGTAGAAATGTTGCCATTGTTGGACACTTGTGTGAGAATTGCACCCAGGCCTACCGGGCTAGCGTCTACAATCAGTTCTGTGGACTTTAATGGGTCAAAGTAAGCCATGACAGTGTCACCAGTTAGGCTGGACTTCAACGCTTCAAACGATGCTTGATGCTCAGTACCCATGACCAAGGAATATCTTTCTTTGTGAGTTGTCTCAGGGGTTCAGAAATAGTGGCTAGGTCGGGTATGAATCGTCCACAGTATGTGACCAGTCCTAGAAAACTGCGAACCTCTGAGGCATTTTGAGGTTGACCAGCAGATTTTATGGCAGTGACTTTCTGTGGATCTGCTGACACACCTTGTTCTGAAAAGATGTATCCAAAAAAAGTTAATGACGTTTGGTTGAACTCACATTTAGATGGATTGACAGTTAGATTGCAGGCTTGCAGTCTCTGAAACACTTGCTCAAGGTGACTGTCATGTTCTTCTTGGGTTGTCCCGTATATGAGAATGTCATCACTGACGTTGAGGACTCCCGCTATTCCAGACAGAACCTGACTGATAACATTTTGAAAAATTTCTGCAGCTGATGAGATACCAAAGTTCAACCTCTTGAACCTACGCAGGCCCATATGAGTACTAAAAGTTGTGATGTACCTGGAGTCTGGATGCAACTCAAGTTGATGATAGCCAGATTTTAGATCAATTTTTGAAAACACCTTTGCACCATTCAGATCTGTGAGAATGTCATCAATAGTAGGCGTGATGTGCCTTTCTCTTTGAATAGCTAGATTGGCATGCCGCATATCCACACAAAGCCGTATTTTACCAGGCTGTTTTGGTTTAGGCGCAACAACGATTGGCGAGACCCAGGGAGTTGGGCCTTCAACCCGTTCAATAACATCAGATGCCTCCAGGTCTTGCAATTCTTGCTCCACAAGTTTGCGGACATGAAAGGGAATGCGCCTGTGAGGTTGGATGGAGGCCTTTAAAGAGATTGGGGTACCTCTGCATAATATGTGGGACTGAAGAACCTGTAATGCTGTTGACCAGGTTCACCAGGCCTAGAGACACTGCGCTGCTGCAGCTGAGAAGCGTATCTGCAGAGCACTCCACTACGTAAAAAGTGTCTGTGATGGATTTCCCCTCAGCTGTGAGTTCTGACTGAAATTTGCCACACAGGGGCAACGCAGCTGTGGAACCATAAGGGAAAATCTGTAGGCTGGTATTTTGTAGAGCAGGTCTGTTCAGGAGTTGATTATAGATTGTATGACTGATGACATTGACTGACGCCCCTGTGTCCACCAGGGCTTCCACTGGATTGCCGTTTATGAGGATGACTCGTTTTGGATTGTTAATCATGTGCACAGCCCGAGATCCTTCCTCAGTCACTGAGAATAAGTAAGTGCTTTGAGCCTCGTCATTAAGCTGCAGTGCTTGAACCTTCTGTGACTTGGGCTGTACTGTGGGACGAGCAGATTGCTGCGGTGTAGATCTGCACACTTTTGCAAAATGGTTTCGTTTTCCACAATTATGGCAGGTTGTACCCTTTGCTGGACAAACATTCTGGTGAGGATACGACCCACCGCAGTGTAACAAGTGGCCGCCTGTACTTGTGGTTTCTGTGTAAGCTTTGCTATAGAGGATGGTGCTTCTGGCTCACTGCTCTCTATGAGTTTTGCCTGTGTCTCTGCAGTATCATTTATACGTGCTGTGTCTAATAGTTTTGCAAGGGTCATAGTAGGGTCTCTGAGTGCTTGTCTTCTTAACTTTGAAGAAACACATCCTTGTAATATCTGCATTTGGATTTCTTTGTCTACGTCTGTAAACTCACAGTAAGCTGCAAGGTGCCGTAGCCGGACATGATATTCATCAATGCTTTCTGTGGCTGATTGCTTTGATTGTCTAAACTTGAAGATTTCAAATGCTGCATTTCTGTGTGGGGAGAAGTGTTTGCTCAATGCTGCTTTGGTGAGCTCATAGTCCTTGTCCTGCCCTGTGTTAGGCAGAGTAGTGAAGAT
>JARQOC010003893.1:0-13335 GCA_033576535.1 Allobates femoralis | reverse complement strand
GATCAGAGACACTCTGCACTTTGATCAGAAACTCTGCACCCTGGTCCGATACTCTGCACCCTGGGCCGATACTCTGCACCTGGTCTGACACTCTGCACCCTGGTCCGACACCCTGCACCCTGGTCCGACACTCTGCACTTTGATCCGACACTCTGCACTTTGGTCCGACACTCTGCACTTTGGTCCGACACTCTGCACTTTGGTCCGACACTCTGCACTTTGGTCCGACACTCTGCACTTTGGTCCGACACTCTGCACTTTGGTCCGACACTCTGCACTGTGGTCCGACACTCTGCATTGTGGTCCGACACTCTGCACCCTAGTCCGATACTCTGCACCCTGGTCGAGGAATCTGTACCCTGGTCCGACACTCTGCACCCAGGTCCGACACTCTGCACCCAGGTCCGACACTCTGCACCCAGGTCCGACACTCTGCACCCAGGTCCGACACTCTGCACCCAGGTCCGACACTCTGCACCCAGGTCCGACACTCTGCACCCAGGTCCGACACTCTGCACCCAGGTCCGACACTCTGCACCCAGGTCCGACACTTTGCACCCAGGTCCGACACTCTGTACCCAGGTCCGACACTCTGCACCCAGGTCCGACACTCTGCACCCAGGTCCGACACTCTGCACCCAGGTCCGACACTCTGCACTTGATCGGACACTCTGCACCCTGGTCCGATACTTTGCACCCTGGTCGGGCAATCTGTACCCTGGTCCGACACTCTGCACCCTGGTCTGACACTCTGCACCCTGGACCGACACACCTGTGCCCAGGTCGGAAACTCTGCACTTTGGTCTGACACTCTGCACTTTGGTCCGACACTCTGCACTTTGGTCCGACACTCTGCATTGTGGTCCGACACTCTGCATTGTGGTCCGACACTCTGCACCCTGGCCGACACTCTGCACCCTGGCCCGACACTCTGCACCCTGGACCGACACTCTGCACCCTGGTCCGACACTCTGCACCCTGGTCCGACACTCTGCACCCTGGTCCGACACTCTGCACCCTGGACCGACACTCTGCACCCTGGTCCGACACTCTGCACCCTGGTCCGGACACTCTGCACCCTGGTCCGACACTCTGCACCCAGGTCCGACACTCTGCACCCTGGACCGACACTCTGCACCCTGGACCGACACTCTGCACCCTGGTCCGACACTCTGCACCCTGGTCCGACACTCTGCACCCTTGTCCGACACTCTGCACCCTGTCCGACACTCTGCACCCTGGTCCGACACTCTGCACCCTGGTCCGACACTCTGCACCCAGGTCCGACACTCTGCACCCAGGTCCGACACTCTGCACTTTGGTCGGACACTCTGCACGTTGGTCGGACATTCTGCACGTTTGGTCGACACTCTGCACTTTGATCGGACACTCTGAACCCTTGTTCCGACACTCTGCACTTTGGTCGACGCTCTGAACTTTGGTCGGACACTCTGCACTTTGGTCGGACACTCTGCACTTTGGTCGACACTCTGCACCCTGGTCGGCACTCTGTACCTTGGTCAAACACTCTGCACCCTGGTCCGACACTTGCACCAGGTCCGACACTCTGCACCTTGGTCCGACACTCTGCACCTGGTCCGACACTCTGCACCTGGTCCGACACTCTGCACCTTGGTCCGACACTCTGCACCCTGGTCCGACACTCTGCACCCTGGTCCGACACTCTGCACCCTGGTCCGACACTCTGCACCCTGGTCCGACACTCTGCACCCTGGTCCGACACTCTGCCCTGTCGACACTCTGCACCCTGGTCCGACACTCTGCACCCTGGTCCGACACTCTGCACCCTGGTCCGACACTCTGCACCCTGGTCCGACACTCTGCACCCATGGTCACGACACTCTGCACCCTGGTCCGACACTCTGCACCTGGTCCGACACTCTGCACCCTGGTCCGACACTCTGCACCCTGGTCCGACACTCTGCACCTGGTCCGACACTCTGACCCTGGTCCGACACTCTGCACCTGGTCCGACACTCTGCACCCTGGTCCGACACTCTGCACCTGGTCCGACACTCTGCACCCTGGTCCGACACTCTGCACCCTGGTCCGACACTCTGCACCTGGTCCGACACTCTGCACCTGGTCCGACACTCTGCACCCTGGTCCGACACTCTGCACCCTGGTCCGACACTCTGCACCCTGGTCCGACACTCTGCACCCTGGTCCGACACTCTGCACCCTGGTCCGACACTCTGCACCCTGGTCCGACACTCTGCACCCTGGTCCGACACTCTGCACCCTGGTCCGACACTCTGCACCCTGGTCCGACACTCTGCACCCTGGTCCGACACTCTGCACCCTGGTCCGACACTCTGCACCCTGGTCCGACACTCTGCACCCTGGTCCGACACTCTGCACCCTGGTCCGACACTCTGCACCCTGGTCCGACACTCTGCACCCTGGTCCGACACTCTGCACCCTGGGCCGACACTCTGCACCCTGGGCCGACACTCTGCACCCTGGGTCCGACACTCTGCCCCTGGCCGACACTCGCACCTGGGCCGACACTCTGCACCCTGGGCCGACACTCTGCACCCTGGGCCGACACTCTGCACCCTGGGCCGACACTCTGCACCCTGGGCCGACACTCTGCACCCTGGGCCGACACTCTTCACCCTGGTCCGACACTCTGCACCCTGGTCCGGACACTCTGCACCCTGGTCCTACGCTTTCACCCTGGTCCAACACTTTCACCCTGGTCCAACACTTTCACCCTGGTCCAACACTCTGCACTTTGGTCCGACACTCTGCACCCTGGTCGGACACTCTGCACCCTGGTTGGACACTCTGCACACTGGTCCATCACTCTGCACCCTGGCCAACACAGTACACAAGACCTAATACAAACATTAATAAAACCAAAAAGAAACTAAACACTTCATAAAGATACACTTAAACTTTCTGAGGATCTTACCACTCTCTAATGGCTAGTGTTGCAGATGATGTCCATAACTTCCTAAATCTGTCTCTTCATATTCCGACATTAGCAAATTAGGTTACTGGACTTTTTAGCCATTGATGAGATATTCTTCCATTGTCTCACCCCATTAAGCCACTCTTAAAGGAGTTGAACACATGATGGCTTTGACACGACAACACAATAAACATGACCTAATGCTTACATCAATAAAACCAAAAATAAAATGAATCCACCTTACGGAAATATGATCTTTCTGAAGATTTATCCACTCTCTAAGGTCAACTTGTGCCAATAGATGATGTCCAGAAATGCCTAAATCTGTCTCTCCTCTTTCTAGCATTTGTGAATTGTGCTACTGGCCTTTTAGCCATTGATGAGAAATTCTTCCATTGTCTCACCACATTTAGCCAGTTTAAAGAAGTTGAACATCTGATAGATTAGAAAAACCAACACAGTACACAAGACCTAATACATCTACTTATATAATCGGGAGTTTGGAATTCGGGCACTGTAGCCGAATCCCAGACTCCTTTGCGCCACTGCGAGCGATGCCGCGTAGCGTCATCGCGAGCAGTTTCCCGCTATCGAGCGGCACCATCGCTACACGCACACCCTCCGCTGCCCACACAGCCTCCGGTGCCCGCTCAGCCAGCCCGCACCACCCTCCGCCGCCCACACACCCTCCGGTGCCTGCACAGCCTCCGGTGCAAAGCCCGCACAACCCCTGCGCCGCCCACACACTCTCCGGTCCGGTGCCCGCACAGCCTCCCGCTATCGAGCGGCGCCATCGCTACCCGCCGCACCCGCACACCCTCTGCTCCCCACACAGCCTCCGGTGCCCGCACAGCCAGCCCGCACCACCCCTCCGCCGCCCACACACCCTCCGGTGCCCGCACAGCCCGCACCACCCCTCCGCCGCCCGCACACACTGCAGCGCTCCACCTACAGCCGCAGCATCGAGTCCCTGCTCCAGACCTTCTACCAGCTCACGAAGCTGCAGAAGGTAAGGAGACTACACAGCAGCCCAGGGAGGAGAGGAGCCAAGGGACAACAGGAGGCCACACACAAGAGGAGACGAGCCAAGGGAGGACAGGAGGCCACAGACAAGAGATGAGGAGCCAAGGGAGGACAGGAGGCCACACACAAGAGGAGACGAGCCAAGGGAGGACAGGAGGCCACAGACAAGAGGAGAGGAGCCAAGGGACAACAGGAGGCCACACACAAGTGGAGACGAGCCAAGGGAGGACAGGAGGCCACAGACAAGAGGAGAGGAGCCAAGGGAGGACAGGAGGCCACACACAAGAGGAGACGAGCCAAGGGAGGACAGGAGGCCACAGACAAGAGGAGAGGAGCCAAGGGAGGACAGGAGGCCACAGACAAGAGGAGAGGAGCCAAGGGAGGACAGGAGCCCACTGACGAGAGGAGAGGAGCCAAGGGAGGACAGGAGCCCACTGACGAGAGGAGAAGAGCCAAGGGAGGACAGGAGCCCACTGACAAGAGGAGAGGAGCCAAGGGAGGACAGGAGGCCACAGACAAGAGGAGAGGAGCCAAGGGAGGACAGGAGGCCACTGATGAAAGGAGAGGAGCCAAGGGAGGACAGGAGGCCACAGACAAGAGGAGAGGAGCCAAGGGAGGACAGGAGGCCACTGACGAAAGGAGAGGAGCCAAGGGAGGACAGGAGCCCACTGACGAGAGGAGAGGAGCCAAGGGAGGACAGGAGCCCACTGACGAGAGGAGAGGAGCCAAGGGAGGACAGGAGCCCACTGATGAGAGGAGAGGAGCCAAGGGAGGACAGGAGCCCACTGACAAGAGGAGAGGAGCCAAGGGAGGACAGGAGGCCACAGACAAGAGGAGAGGAGCCAAGGGAGGACAGGAGGCCACTGACGAGAGGAGAGGAGCCAAGGGAGGACAGGAGCCCACTGACGAGAGGAGCCAAGGGAGGACAGGAGCCCACTGACAAGAGGAGAGGAGCCAAGGGAGGACAGGAGGCCACAGACAAGAGGAGAGGAGCCAAGGGAGGACAGGAGGCCACAGACAAGAGGAGAGGAGCCAAGGGAGGACAGGAGGCCACAGACAAGAGGAGACGAGCCAAGGGAGGACAGGAGGCCACAGACAAGAGGAGAGGAGCCAAGGGAGGACAGGAGGCCACAGACAAGAGAAGAGGAGCCAAGGGAGGACAGGAGGCCACAGACAAGAGGAGAGGAGCCAAGGGAGGACAGGAGGCCACAGACAAGAGGAGACGAGCCAAGGGAGGACAGGAGGCCACAGACAATAGGAGAAGAGCCCGGGGACCAAAGCCTAGCCAAGAGATAAGAAGAAGAGCCCAGGGAGGACAACCGCTGTCCAGTGCTAAACACTAAGCCACTGTATACACTGCTCAACACTGAGCCACTGCACAGTGCTCACCACTCAGCCACCGTATACAGTGCTAAACACTGAGCCACCGTATACAGTGCTAACCCCTAAGCCACCTTATACAGTGCTAACCCCTGAGCCACCGAATACAGTGCTAACCCCAGAGCCACCGCATACAATGCTAACCACTCAGCCACCGTATACAGTGCTAACCCCTGAGCCACCGTATACAGTGCTAACCCCTGAGCCACCGTATACAGTCCTAACCACTGAGCCACCGTATACAGTGCTAACCCCTGAGCCACCGTATACAGTGCTAACCCCTGAGCCACCGTATACAGTGCTAACCCCTGAGCCACCGTATACAGCCCTAACCACTGAGCCACCGTATACACTGCTAACCACTGAGCCACCGTATACAGTGCTAACCACTGAGCCACCATATACAGTGCTAACCACTGAGCCACCCTGTACTCTGCTAACCACTGAGCCACCATATACAATGCTAACCAGTGAGCCACTGTATTCTGCTAACTACTAAGCTACTGTACTATTAATACCACTAAGCCACTGTATACAGTGCTAACCACTAAGCCACTGTACACTGTTAACCACTCACCCACTTTATACACTGCTAAAAACTTACCCACCATATACAATCCTATCCACTGCCCCAATTGTACAGTGCTAACCACTGAGCCGCTGCACAGTACTCACCACTAAGCCACCATACTCTGCTAAACACTCAGCCACCGCACGCTGATCACCACTCGGCCAACATACAGTGCTAACCACTAAGCCACTGTATACAGTGCTAATCACTAAGCCACTGTATACAGTGCCAATCACTGAGCCAACGTATACAATGCTATCCACTCACCCACTGTACACTGCTAACTACTCTGCCGCTGCACAGTACTCACCACTGATCCACCATACAGTGCTAACCACTGAGCCACCGCACAGTGCTTACCACTCAGCCATCATACAGTGCTCACCACTCAGCCATCATACAGTGGTAACCACTGACCCACCATACAGTAAAACCACTGACCCACCGTTTATAATGCTAACTGAGCCACTGTACACTCCTAACCACTAAGCCACTGTATACAGTGCTAACCACTGAGCCACCATATACAATGCTAAACACTGAGCCACTTTATACAGTGCTAACTACTAAGCCACTCTATACAGTGCTACCCACTGAGCCACCATACAGTGCTAACCACTGAGCTACCATATACAGTGCTAACCACTGACCCACCTTATACAATGCTAAACAATCTGCCTATGTACAGTCCTAACCACTGAGCCACCATACAGTGCTAACGACTCTCCCACTCTACATTTCTAACCACTAAGCCACCGAATACAATGCTAACCACTGACCCACTGTACAGTGCTAACCACTAAGCCACCATACAGTGATAACCACTAAGCCACTGTATAGAGTGCTAACCACTGAACCACCATACCGCATGCCCCATCGCAACCCGCCGCTTCCTGCACGCAAACGCACAAACCCCCACCACTGCCCGCTCCACGCACCGGCCGCCGCTCCCCCGCCCCATGCTCCCGCTCCCCCAGAGCCGCACCGTCCATTGGACAGTGCGAGCCCTGAGTCCCAAGCGTCACCAACCAGGGGGAGCGGCATTACATAAGGGGCCGACGCCAACATCACCGCCCGCCTTCAAGACAGATGCCACCCGCCGCCGCTCTCATTGTAGGCTGCAGAGGCCGCGCAGCCCCTGCCGCCTCCTACCACCCCCCCCTCCTAAACTAAGGCTACAGGGCCGGCATGGCTCTGATCTGCACCCACACTGCCCCTGCTCATTCCTCTTACCCCCCGTATGTCCTCACTTACTCCCCACACTGCCCCTGATTACCCCCCCAATCACCAATACTGCCCCTGCTTACACCCCACTCACCCACACTGCCCCTGCTCACTCCTCTTGCCCCCCCAATCCCTCACTCACTCCACACACTGCCCCTCCTTACCCCCCACTCACCCACACTGCCCCTGCTTACCCCCTACTCACCCACACTGCCCCTGCATAGCCCACCCCACTCACCCACACTGCCCCTACATAGCCCACCCAACTCACCCACAATGCCCCTGCTTAACCCCCTACTCACCCACACTGCCCCCACTCACCCACACTGCCCCTGCTTACCCCCCCACTCACCAGCACTGCCCCTGCTCACCCCTCTTACCCCCCACATGCCCCCACTCCCCACACTATCCCTGCTCATGCCCCCACTCTGTGCCTGCTTACCCCTCTCACCTCCCCCACATGCCCCACTCACCCACACTGCTCCTGCTTACTTCCCCCCACTCACCCACACTGCCCCTGCTTACCCCTCTCACCACCCCCAACTGCCCCCAATCACCCGCACTGCCCCTGCTCAACCCCCCACTCACCTACACTGCCCCTGCTCATGCCCCCACTCACCCCACACTGTCCCTGCTCAGCCCCCACTCACCCCACAATGCCGCTGTTTACCCCTTTTACCTCCCCACTCACCCCACACTGCCCCTGCTCCCCCCTCTTACCCCACCACATCCCCTCAGTCCCCACACTGCCCCTGCTGATGCCCCCACTATGCACACACACCTGCTCAGCACACACTCACCCCCGTTCAGGGCACACGCACCTTCACTCAGGGCGCCCTCACTCTGCTTAACACCCACTCACCCCTGCTCAGCACCAACTTGCCCACCTCACTCCACACTCACCCCTCAGGTCGCCCATTCATCCCACAGCCCGATGACTGACGACCCTGCACTCACTCAACCCACATTCACTCTGCCCAACCACTCACTCTGCCCCACTCACCCTGCACTCACTGTGCCCCATGCTCACTATACCTGCACTCTGCCCCACCACTCACTCTTCCTGCACTCTTCCCCAGCACTCATTCACCTCCGCACTCATCCTGCCCCATGCTCACTCAGCCTACACCATGGTTAACCAGCACTCACCCAGCCCTCACTCATCCAGCCACACACTCATTCAGCCTACACCACGGTTACTCCACACTCACTCAACCTCTTCCTGCACTCTGCCCCAGCACTCATTCACCTCCGCACTCATCCTGCCCCGCGCTCACTCAGCCTACACCATGGTTAACCAGCACTCACCCACCCCCGCACTCATTCAGCCTACACCACGGTTACTCCACACTCACTCAACCTGCAGGCACACACCCTCTACTCACTCACCCTACCTGCTCAGCCTGCACTCACTCCACTCAGCCCGCACTCCCCCCACTCAGCCTGCAGCCGGCTCACCGCACTCACCTCACTCACCCTGCACCAGGCTCAACAAGGAACTGCGCCAATTCCTCTTGCCACCATCCTCTGCCGCCACATTAGACAAAGCACAAAGTAGAGGAGCAGAGACCGACGGGCAAAAATCACCACGCAAGGGACAGACAGCACAGGGTGAAGTGACAGCTGCTGCCCCCAGTGCCAAGGAGCCCGCCCCCATCTTAATGTCACCCCACTCCCGATGCGATAGCACGCCTTTTTACTAGTACATTAATAAAAGCAAAAAGAAACTGAAGGCACCTCATAAAGAAAAACTTGATCTTTCTGAGGATCTGACCACTTTCTAATGGTTAGTGTTGCAAATACATGATGTCAATAACTTCTTAAATCTGTCTCTCCACATTCCACCAGTAGCGAATTAGGCTACTGGACATTTTAGCCATGGATGACATATTCTTCCATTGTCTCACTCCATTAAACCAGTCTTAAAGAAGTTGAACACCTGATGTTCTGAAACTTCAACACACAAAGGAAGAGACTTGCCTAGTCACTAATTGACAAGTTGGAAAACTTTCTAAACCACCAGGTCACAAAGAATAATTTAACAACATGTATGTTTGCCATCAGGGCACACATGGTGATAAATGATCCAGCCTCCTCAAACCCCTTCAGCTGGCCATTCCATCTCCAAAATTGGTGCATTTTTCACACCAATATTATAAATTATATGGGATAAGAAACAATAAAGCACACGATGGTTCAGAAAATCCAACACACTTCAGTAAAACTAATAACTACCTCAGGAAAACCAAAAGGAAAATAAAGGCACCTTATAAGGGGAAATCTGTTCTTTCTGACGATCTGGCCACTCTCTAAGGGCTAGACACTGCACTTTGATCGGACACTCTGCACTTTGGTCGGACACTCTGCACTTTGGTCCGACACTCTGCACTTTGGTCCGACACTCTGCACCCTGGTCCGACACTCTGCACCCTGGTCCGACACTCTGCACCCTGGTCCGACACTCTGCACCCTGGTCCGACACTCTGCACCCTGGTCCGACACTCTGCACCCACCCTGGTCCGACACTCTGCACCCTGGTCCGACACTCTGCACCCTGGTCCGACACTCTGCACCCTGGTCCGACACTCTGCACCCTGGTCCGACACTCTGCACCCTGGTCCGACACTCTGCACCCTGGTCCGACACTCTGCACCCTGGTCCGACACTCTGCACCCTGGTCCGACACTCTGCACCCTGGTCCGACACTCTGCACCCTGGTCCGACACTCTGCACCCTGGTCCGACACTCTGCACCCTCGGTCCGACACTCTGCACCCTCGTCCGACACTCTGCACCCTCGTCCGACACTCTGCACCCTCGTCCGACACTCTGCACCCTCGTCCGACACTCTGCACCCTCGTCCGACACTCTGCACCCTCGTCCGACACTCTGCACACCCTCGTCCGACACTCTGCACCCTCGTCCGACACTCTGCACCCTCGTCCGACACTCTGCACCCTCGTCCGACACTCTGCACCCTCGTCCGACACTCTGCCCCTCGCCCGACCAACTCTGCACCCTCGTCCGACACTCTGCACCCTCGTCCGACACTCTGCACCCTCGTCCGACACTCTGCACCCTCGTCCGACACTCTGCACCCTCGTCCGACACTCTGCCCCCTGGTCCGACACTCTGCACCCTGGTCCGACACTCTGCCTTTGGCACATCGCATTTTGGCGGACCTCGCAAAGGGCCCCGCTCTGACCCCGGGTCGAACTTTGCACCCTGGGGGGCATTTGCCCGGCCCGACACTCGGGCCCCTGGTCCGACACTCTAAACCGGGGCCGACATCTGCCCCCGGGGCCCACACTCGCCCCCGGCCCCGACACTCCCCCTTTGGCCCGACCTTTCCCCTGGGCCCCTCTGCACCCTGGCCGAATTGCAATGGTGAATTTGCCCCTGGTCCGACCTCTGCACCGGTCGACACTCTGCCCCCTTTCCCCGACCTTGACCCTGGTCCGACCTCTACCGGGCCCCGCACTCTACCGGCCGAATCGCCCCCGGGGCCGACACCTCACGGTCAAACCCCCTGACTTTTGGTCGACCTCTGATTTGTCGACCTCTGCACCCTGGTCGAACCCCCGGGGGAAAACCCGGTCCGACACTCTGACCCGGGCAACACTTGAACCCGGCCCCGCACTCGAACCGGTCCGACTCTGAACCCCGGCCGACCCGCCCCGGTACACTCTGCCCCTGGCCGACACTCGCCCCGGTCGAAAATCTGCCCCCGGTCCGACTCTGAAACGGCGAAAATCTGCAACCGGTCCGACACTCTGCAATGGTCCGAACTCTGAAAACCCGGTCCGCCCTGAACCCCCGAACCTGCACCTGGTCCGACACTCTAAAACCCTGGTCCGACACTCTGCCCCGGGCCGCACTCTGACCCTGGCCCACACTCTCACCGGCCCCCCCGCCTTTGGGCCCCGACACTCTGCACCCTGGTCCACCTCTGCCTGGTCCGAAAACTAAACCCTGGCCGCACTTAAAACCTGGCCGACACTCTGAACCCGGGCCCCGACCCCCTCCCTGGTCCGACACTCTAAAACCCTCGTCCGACACTCTGCCCCCGGGTCCACACTCTGCCCCGGCCCCACACTTCCCCCCGGGGCCGACACCTGCACCGGGTGACACTCTGCAGGCGACATCTGCACTTTAGCCGGTTTTAAAAAGAAGTGGAAAACTTGGGATCAAAAAGCCAACACTACACAAACCAAAATACATACTTAAAAAACCAAAAAAAAATGAAGGCACCTCAAAAGAACACTTGATCTATCTGAGGATTGACCCTTTTTAAGGCTATTGTTGTAAATAGATAGCCATAACTTCTTAAATCTATCCTTAATTCCCTTAAAATCGGTCTGGCTTTTAACCATTGATACATTTTCTTCCATTTTCCCTCATTAAGCCTTCTTAAAGAAGGAACACCGATGGTTCTGAAACTTAAAAACCGAAGGAAGAACCCCTTACTAATTGAAAATTTTGGAAATATTCTAAGCCATGGACACAGAGAATTTTTAAAAACAACATGTATCTTAGCCATCAGGGCATGGACACAGGTATAAAAAACCGCCCCCCCCAACCCCTTTCAGGGGCCTTCCCCATCCCCAAAATTGGTGCTTTTTTCAACCAATATTTATATTTTATGGGATAAAAAAAAATAAAGCCCCCATGGTTCAAAAAACCAAAACACAGTTAGAAAAACTAATCCTTTTTAAAAGGGAAAACCAAAAAAAGGAAAAAAACGCCCTTATAATGGGTTTGATTTTAAAGGGAAATTTGGCCCCCTTCTTAAGGGCAAGTTGTGCCAAAAATTGATGTCCAGAAATGCCAAATTTCTGTCCTCCTTTTCCCCAGCATTTGTGAATTGTGCTATGGCCTTTTCCCCATGATGAAAAATTCTTCCTTGTCTCCCACATTTACCATTTAAAAAAAAGTTAACTTTGATGGACAACAAGCCTACACAGACACAAACTTAAGAAAATTAAAAAACCAAAAAGAAATTAAATACCTCTAAAAAAAATTTTGATTTTTCCGAGGTCTACCATTTTCTAATTTTAGTTTCAAATAGAGATGTAATAACTTTTTAAATTTTCTCTCCCATTCCATTATTAGCAATTAGGTCGGACATTTTACCATTGGGACATTTTTTTCCCCTTGTCCCCCCAAATTAACCCATTCTTAAAAATTGAACACCTGAGGGTTCTGAAACTTCAAACACAAGGAAGAAAACTTCCTGTACAATTGACAATTTTAAAATATTTAACCATGGACAACAGAATTTTTTAACAAATGTTGTTACCCATCGGGGCGGACACAGGGTTAAAAAAAAAATCCACCCTCCCCCAACCCTTTTCGCGGGCCTTTCCATCCCCAAAAATTTGGGGTGTTTTTTACACCAAATTTATTTTAAGGGAAAAAAACAAAAAGCACCCGGGTTCGAAAACCAAAAGTTCAGAAAAACAAATCCCTTCTTAAAAAAAAACCAAAAGGAAAAGAAACCCCTTATAAGGGAATTTATTTAAGGAAGATTGGCCACTCCAAGGAATTTGCCCCAATGATGATGTCCAAAATGCCTAATTCGTCTCTCCCTTTCCGGATTTGTAATTGTGCTATTGGCTTTTTACCCTTTGTTAGAAATTCTTCTATTTTTCCCCCCACATTTAGCTATTTAAAGAAGTTGAAAATTGATGGAAGACAAGCCACCAGTACACAAGACTTAAGCTACATTAAAAAAACCCAAAAAAAAAGTTAAATCACCTCAAAAAAAACATTTGTCTTTCCAAGGATCGACCACTTTCTAATGTTTATTTGTTGCAAATAAATATGTCAATAATTCTTAAACCCTTCTCTCACATTCCATTATTAGAAATTAGGCTACGGACATTTACCCCTTGGTACATATTATATTGAGACAAATTTGTCTCACCCTATAACCATTCAAAAGAAGTTGAACACTGATGGTTAAACTTCAAACACAAAGGGAAAAGAACTTGCCATGTCACTAATTGACAAGTTGGTAAATATTCAAAACCATCAGGACACAAATAATTTAAAACATGTATGTTAGCCATCAGGGCAGGGACACTGGTGATAAAAAACCACCCCTCCCCCCCCTTTTCAGCGGGCCTTCCCTCTCCAAAATTGGGGCTTTTTTCACACCAATATTATAATTATGGGGGTAAAAAAAAATAAAGCACCCG
>JARQOC010003892.1:0-13340 GCA_033576535.1 Allobates femoralis | reverse complement strand
GGAAAGACGATGAATTCGGTCTTGTCCATGTTGAGTTTGAGGAAGCGGGTGGAAAAGAAGGATGCAATGGCTGGCGGATAGGCAGTGAGGATTTTGGATAGAAGAGAGGAGATGTCGGGGCCAAACAGATAGAGCTGGGTGTCGTCGGCGTAGAGGTGGTATTGGAGGCCATGTGACTCGATGAGGTTGCCTAGGCCGAGGGTGTAAATGGAGAAGAGTAGTGGTCCCAGGACTGAGCCTTGGGGGACACCTACGGAGAGGGGGTGGGGCGAGGAAGAGGTGTGGGAGTGGGTGACGCTGAAGGTCCTGTCCGTTAGGTAGGAGGAGATCCAGGAGAGGGCGAGGTCAGTAATGCCAAGAGATTCAAGGATTTGGAGTAAGAGGGAGTGGTCAACAGTGTCAAAGGCAGCAGAGAGGTCAAGAAGGATGAGGACGGAGTAGTGTCGTTTGCTCTTGGCGATCAGAAGGTCATTAGTGACTTTGGTTAGGGCTGTTTCGGTGGAGTGGTGCGGTCGGAAGCCGGATTGTAGGCGGTCAAAGAGAGCATGGGAAGAGAGGTGGGAGGACAGTTTGGAATAGACGTGTTGTTCAAGAAGTTTAGAGGCAAACGGAGAGAAGAGATATGGGGCGATAATTGGAGACTGTTGTAGGTTCGAGGGATGTTTTTTTTGGGATGGGCGTGATTAGAGCGTGCTTGAAGGGTGAGGGGAATGTGCTGGATTTGAGTGATATGTTGAAGAGGTGTGTCAGGGCAGGGATGAGGACTGTGGTAAGGTTAGGGATGAGGTGGGAGGGGAGTGGGTCCAAGGGACAGGTGGTGAGGTGTGATCGTGGTAGAAGGGAGGAGAGGTGGTCCTCAGTCATGGGGGTGAAACTGCATTTGGGGGGGGGATGGGCTGGAGGTGGGATGGGGCGAGGGGAGTGTGGGTCGAAGCTTAGTCTGGAGAAGTAAATGCAAAGATAAGGGGAATAGACAGTTTTATAGTCCTTAGATCAATGGCTGGTCTAAGAACAGGGATGGTGGGGGCGGGGTTTGAACAGTCGTGATAACAGTTCTTATAAGAAGTGTCAAAGTATATTGTCCTCTAACTGAGGTCTGTTCAAAGATGTGATATCCCCAAATACCCTTTCAAATTATGTAAAAAGTCATGAATCCATGTGAGACATTCATTGAATGAATGAATGATGAATGAATGATGAATGTCTCACATGGATTCATGGTGTTTTACTAACTAGCGCTGCATAAATGCAGAAATACGCTACGTGTGAACGTAGCCTTACATGTAGGGTTTTCCAGATTTCTATGGGCCCAAAATAAAGTCATGGGAAGGTCCCTTATAACCCAACGTTTTCATCTTTCCTCTACACAATATAACAATAATGCAGCTAGTGAGACTTAGGAGGTTTACATCTGACGTTTTTTGCAGTACATCTAATTTATGAATACATTTCTTTGAATCTTTTATCAAAAACATATGAAAATTCAAGATGTTGATGTACCCCAAGGCAGGCCTGCCCAACATTCTATAGCATGCGGGCCACTGAAGGATGTTGTTCAGCCCACAGAGAACATCTCCGGTTCTCATCTCTGTATTCACATCTTTCAGATGCGACTACAGTTGAACACTGTGACGCCAGGACAGGGCAAGAGCAGAGCAGCGCTCATCATCCCCCTTCTCCAACATATAACAGCATGATGAGGTTGATCACGCTGTGACCTCATCACACTGCTGCTGTCGCCGCAGCTCAGATGAGGAGAGTATGTGGCCAAAAACAGTAAGTGTTCCTTGAGGAGTCAGGGAGAAAATAACCTATTGTAGGAGGAGGGCGTTGCTGTCACTATGAGGGCACCTTCTGAGACAGGAAGGGGGAAATTATGAAGAAAGCACAGTATGTAGAGGGTCAGGGTATGTGGGGAACATTCTAGAGAGGGGTCATTCCATGTCAAGTGATCCAAAAATGAATATTTTTTTTCCCTGACGTCCTCAGATTTTTTTAATTTTTTTTCTATATGAAGAACAACTTTAGTTAATTACAAAAAAAAAAAGTTATAATTTTTTTTCTTTATCAGTTAATTTTTTACAGATTTTTAAAGTTTAAAAAAAAGTGCGAATTTTGGCCTGGTATGGCTTTACATTTTCTATCATATCTCGGGCTAGACATAAGATAGAGAAACAAAATAAACACCAATCTACTCAGAACTGTCCAGGCTTTCACCAGATATGTCACAAGAGGATCTTTGTTAATATTTTACCCATGTGATCGCAAGCGCAAAACTTTAAAACGCATTTCCGAAAAATCGGCGCACTTTAAATATTTCAAAAACTGCCCATGTGTCTGCTATGCTCTTAGCCACATCTGTACCAAATTTCAAGTTGGGGTCTTGATGGGATCATATTTTAAAATATTTTAATATTAATAGCGTCAATGGGTCATTCCATATCAAGTGATCTAAATATGAATATTTTTTTTTACCTGACGTCTTTAGATTTTTATTTTTTTTTTACCTTCATGAAGTACTACTTTAGTTAATTACAAATCAAAAGTTTAGAATTTTTTTCTTCATCAGTTAATTTTTTACAGATTTTTAAACTTTAAAAAAAGGGTGAATTTTGGCCTGGTATGACTTTACATTTTTTTTTATCTCAGGCTAGAAATAAGATAATAAAGTGGGAGAGGCATCATTTTACTCAGAACGGTAACAGCTTTCATTTGAGATGTTACAAGACTATGTTTCTTTGTTTCTTTATATCAAATTCAAACTATTGACGGGCAATTGTGAAAAAAATGACTGATTGTGTTCTTGGTGATTTTTGAATTGACACTATAATAGTTAAATATTTTAAAATATGATCCCATCACGATCCCAACTTGAAATTTGGTACAGATGTGGCTAAGAGCATAAAAGACACATGGGCAGTTTTGGAAAATTTTTATTAAAACGTTTTTTCGGAAATGCGTTTCAAAATGTTGCGTTAGCGATCGCATGGGTAAAAAATTAAAATTAACAAATATACTCTTGTGACATATCTGGTGAAAGCCTAGACAGTTCTGAGTAGAATGGTGTTTATTTTGTTTCTCTATCTTATTTCTAGCCCGAGATAAAAAAAAATGTAAAGTCATACCAGGCCAAAATTCACCCTTTTTTAAACTTTAAAAATCTGTAAAAAATTAACTGATGAAGAAAAAAATTCTAAAGTATTAATTTGTAATTAACTAAAGTTGTACTTCATAAAGGAAAAAAAAAATAAAAAAAATCTAAAGACGTCAGGTAAAAAAAAATATTCATATTTAGATCACTTGATATGGAATGACTTATTGCCGCTATTAATAGTAAAATATTTTAAAATATGATCCCATCAAGACCCCAACTTGAAATTTGGTACAGATGTGGCTAAGAGCAAAGCAGACACATGGGCAGTTTTTGAAATATTTAAAGCGCGCCGATTTTTCGGAAATGCGTTTTAAAGTTTTGCGCTTGCGATCACATGGGTAAAATATTAACAAAGATCCTCTTGTGACATATCTGGTGAAAGCCTGTATAGTTCTGAGTAGAATGGTGTTTATTTTGTCTCTCTATCTTATTCCTAGCCTGAGTTATGAGGAGAAACGTAAAGGCAGGCAACACCGAAATTCACACTTTTTCCGAACTTTGAAAATCATTTAAAAAAAAAAATTTTTTTTAAAAATTTTCTCTTCACATTTTGCATTGTCTGACATGCTATTATCAAATAACAAAATCTCAAAAGAATTAAAAATATAGAGGTAATAATCATTGGTTCACTTGACATGGAATGACCCAGAGGCAGTGTGGTGTGAATATTATATAAAGGGGCAACATTAGGGGGAGGGGTGAAATTACAGAGAAGAGCGGTGCGGGCAAATATTATGGAGAAATTCTAACCTAAGGGTAATTTTGCATCCCCTAGTTTTTTGCCTAAATCTGCCTGTCAAAAAACCTGGTTAATAACTGATGGTTTTGTCAAATGCAACGTTGGGTGTTGTAATGTCTGCAAGTTTGCAACCAGAAAAAAAAGACTTTCTTTAAACTGAATGTAGAAAATAGATTATTAAATCCAGGATAAATTGTGAAGGTCATCATACAATGTATTGCATACACTGTGCACAGTGTGACTCTAGATATGTTAACAAGAAAGTTAAAAAACAAATCTCCGAGCATTTAACCAATATAAGCAATGGTAATTGTACATATTCAGGAGCTTCCAATAATTGTATCTCTCTACATAAAGGTGACATTTATAGTTTAACTTTTTTTGCTCTTGAAAAAGTGATACCATTAGAGAGAGGGTTCTTGGCAGAAAAAGGTGGCTTTGAGAGAGGCATACTGGATACTCACCATGAATACCCTAATGGTATTAGTTTTAAAAATGATTTATTTTTCATATATTTATTTTGTTTCTATTAGTTTTTCATCTAAGTTTTTTGTCTCTTACATAAAACATTTAATCATAACTGCCTTATATCAATATATTTTTCTGTGAATATTGTAAAGGTTAAATTTTAGGTGAAATACAGGTATATCCTCTTCATCATCATTGTAATTGCATGGGATTGGTTACTGCATATTTAAAATTGTATCCGTATGTGTTTTGTTTTTATCCTATGAGTAATTGTATTGATTCCTCGAGAAACATATTAGGACTGTTGATCCTTATAAATGTACAATTTTAATATGCTTTTGTAAAAATATTGGAAATTTTGGGATGGAAAGTGCCTTTGCAAGGCAGGCTAGCGACGGAACACGGAGATTGGTTGATTTACTGGAGATCATGGAGAGGCGGGGAGCTCCCAGCGCACTCCTTTCATTAGATGCCGAAAAGGCGTTCGATCGGGTGCACTGGGGGTACCTTCGGGAGGTACTCCAGAGATTTGGAGTGACCGGTGAGTTCCAGAGAGCCATCATGGCACTGTACTCCTCCCCATGCGCTTCAGTCAAAGCTTCAGGGTTTCGGTCCTCTGTACTAAATATTACCAATGGAACCAGGCAGGGGTGCCCCCTCTCCCCGCTAATTTTTGCCTTGATTATGGAACCCTTGGCGGCGGTGGTGAGGGGGGACCCTGAAATTCGGGGCGTCGAGGTGGGTCCTGTGGAGCATAAGATAGGGCTATACGCTGATGATGTGATCTTTGTGTGCACGCGGCTCCCCTCGACAGTCCCGAAAATACTGGATGTTCTAGAGGACTTCTCACGAGCATCTTATTACAAATTAAATATGTCCAAATCCTCCCTCTATCCCATTAACATCCCTGAGCCCGAACAGAAGCTAATTAAAGAACGTTTCCCATTTGCGTGGGAGGGGGAGGGATTTACCTATTTGGGTCTCTATATAACCAAATCGAAGTTTATGGTTAAACGTAACTGTGAATCATTACTCAAAACTATACAAACAGAAATGGAGAGTCATTCAGGCCTTCTGTTGTCATGGATGGCTAGAATTCAATTAGTCAAAATGACTTACCTACCTAAAATATTATACTTGCTGAGATGTCTCCCCCTATCTATCCCGGGAAAATTTCTGAGGGCATTTCAGAGAACACTAGGCCGATTTATTTGGCTGGGGAAACCTCACCGAATAGCCACCGAGATCCTAACATTGCATGTTTCGGCGGGAGGACTGGGAGTTCCGGATGTCCAGTCATATTATAAAGCTGTGCACATTGAGGCAGCTAGGAGCTGGTGGCAGGGCCGGCGTTAGGGGCAGGCAGCCTAGGCATTTGCCTAGGGCCCCCAAGTTTCAGAGGGCCCCCTGGCCCGGCCGGATTATAGCCGGCGGCGCGGCAGCGCCGCGGCCGCTTGCAGTGCTCTGCACCGCGCTCCGGCTTCATCCGGCTTCTTCCTGGGGACCGGCGCCGGGCGCAGCCGCAGGCACTGTCGTCACAGGAAGCAGCCAGGAAGAAGTCGAGAGCGCGGTGCAGAGCACTGCAAGCGGCCGCGGCAGGGAGTAAGTATCATCATACTATCAATGATCTGTATTCTTTTACAGGGAGGGAGGGGGCCCTGTATACTCCACCTGTGGGCCCTGTATGCTCCATCTGTGGGCCCTGGGGCCCTGTAAACTCCACCTGTGGGCCCTGTATGCTCCACCTGTGGGCCCTGGGGCCCTGTATACTCCACCTGTGGGCCCTGGGGCCCTGTATACTCCACCTGTGGGCCCTGGGGCCCTGTATACTCCACCTGTGGGCCCTGGGGCCCTGTATACTCCACCTGTGGGCCCTGGGGCCCTGTATACTCCACCTGGGGCCCTGTATACACCACCTGTGGGCCCTGGGGCCCTGTATACTCCACCTGTGGGCCCTGGGGCCCTGTATACTCCACCTGGGGCCCTGTATACACCACCTGTGGGCCCTGGGGCCCTGTATACACCACCTGTGGGCCCTGGGGCCCTGTATACTGCACCTGGGGCCCTGTATACACCACCTGTGGGCCCTGGGGCCCTGTATACACCACCTGTGGGCCCTGGGGCCCTGTATACTCCACCTGTGGGCCCTGGGGCCCTGTATACACCACCTGTGGGCCCTGGGGCCCTGTATACACCACCTGTGGGCCCTGGGGCCCTGTATACACCACCTGTGGGCCCTGGGGCCCTGTATACACCACCTGTGGGCCCTGGGGCCCTGTATACACCACCTGTGGGCCCTAGGGCCCTGTATACTCCACCTGGGGCCCTGTATACACCACCTGTGGGCCCTGGGGCCCTGTATACACCACCTGTGGGCCCTCGGGCCCTGTATACTCCACCTGTGGGCCCTGGGGCCCTGTATACTCCACCTGTGGGCCCTGGGGCCCTGTATACACCACCTGTGGGCCCTGGGGCTGCTGTATATACTGCTGGGGCCTGTATATACCACTGGGGAGGCTGCTGTATACCACTGGGGCTGCAGTATATACTGCTGGGGCCTGTATATACAACTGGGGAGGCTGCTGTATACCACTGGGGCTGCTGTATATACTGCTGGGGCCTGTATATACCACTGGGGCTGCTGTATATACTGTATACAACTGTACGGGTACTATTTTTATTTCATAGTTTGGGGCCCCACTCTCAATCTTGCCTAGGGCCCCACTTGGTCTAAAACCGGCCCTGGCTGGTGGTCTCAGGAACAGACTTCCCTATGGCTCCAGATTGAGTCCTTCTTTGCTCCAAGGCAATCTACTCGTCTGTTGTTGGAAATGAACCTTCTACAGCAGTTTCGGGTACCGGGGGCACTCTCTACGATGCATGCTTTGTTGGGAGTCTGGTCGCGAGAAAGTAGGGACCTTCTTCTCTTTCTACATCGTTACATCACACTTGAGGCAGTGGAATGTTCGGTGGGCTCCTTATCCCTTCAGCTCTGGAGATCGAAGGGAATTCAGTTTTTGAACCAAATAGAAGAGGGAAATAGTCTGAGACCATTCTCATTTTTGGTAGACAACTTCAACATTCATAAACGGGATTTCTTTAAATATCTACAAATCCGACATTTCCTGGCCTCTGTCTCCTTGCCGAGTCCACCTCACGAACTGTTCGACAATCCTCTCCAGGCGAGATTCAAGTCGGGGGGCACGGGCACTGGGGGCATCTCCGTTGCCTACAAGGCTCTACTAGGCCAACGATCTAGACAGAAACTTAGGTACATGACCAGATGGGAGGGAAGTCTGGCGTTTGAGGCTCCTTTGGAGGCCTGGCAGAAAGCAGCCACTCACGTTTCTCCCTTCTCGTCATGTATAAACCATTTAGAACAGGCAAAGAAGATTCAACTTCACTGGTACCTGACCCCGGACAGAATAGCTAGGTTTGGGGGTAATAGATCCCATACCTCTGGGCAGTGCTGGCGTGCCTGCTCTGGAGTGGGTTCCTCCGCTCACATCTGGTGGGACTGCCCTAACATAACCCCATTTTGGAAAGAAGTCGAAAATTTGATTTGCTCATTATCAGGACTTCCCCTGCAATTGGAGGCCCCGGTTGCCCTTTTGGGCCTGGGTCTGGACACAATCCCAAGATCTTACGTCCCATTGTAACAAATATACTAGTCGCAGCTAGGCTATGTGTCGCTGCCCATTGGAGAACCCCGGACACTCCGAATAGAGCTGAATTAATCAATCGAATAAACCTGCACTTTCAACATGAGCTCTTATTGGCACATGATCTCACTAAAAGGAATAAAATTCTGTGGTGGTGGGACCCCTGGGTCCACTCTCTGTTTAACACTGTAAGCACCTCTGGTCAGTTACCTTGCCTAGGTTAAGACAAGTATTATATTCTCTCATCTGTATTATATCATTGTGAAGAGACTTTGTTCACTACTCACAAGCTAAGATAACCTTAAAAAATGTATGGAAAAATGTGAATTTTCCCCTTTGATTTCCCTCCCTTCTTCTAATCCCTGTACTCCACCCCTTCCACTCCCCTCCCCTTCTTTATTCTGTTATTTTACATGTTAATACCTTAAATGTTATTTTCTTCCAAATTATTGTTTGACAAACTAAATAAAAATCTATTGGTTTAAAAAAAAGAAAGTGCCTTTGCACTCCTATTCTTACATGTATTATTAATTGGCTGAACATGGACAACTGGAGTTGGCACCCTCCCTTAGTGAATGAACTTGTCAGGAGATATTGGTGGTGTGGTGATGGCGTGGTGAGCTCAAATTTTACTTTCTCTGGTATGGAGAGATTCAGTGTGGGGGGATATCATGGAGAGGGGCAGTGTGGAGGGATATCAAGGAGAGGGCCAGTGTGGGGGATAATAAGGAGAGAGGCAGTGTGGAGGGATATCAAGGAGAGGGGAAGTGTGGGGGATATTAAGGAGAGGGGCAGTGTGGAGTGATATCAAGGAGGCCCAGTGTGGGGGATATTAAGGAGAGGGGCAGTGTGGAGGGATATCAAGGAGAGGGGCAGTGTGGGGGGATATCAAGGAGAGGGGCAGTGTGGGAAGAATATTACAGAGCAGTGTGGAGGATGTTGTAGAGAGGGGCAGTGTGAGAGGAATATTATGGAAAGGTCCAGTGTGAGAAATATTATGGAGAGATTTAGTGTGGGGGATATTAAGGGAGAGGGCAGTGTGAGAAGAGTATTATGGAAAGGTCCAGTGTGAGAAATATTATGGAGAGATTTAGTGTGGGGGATATTAAGGAGAGGGGCAGTGTGAGAAGAGTATTATGGAAAGGTCCAGTGTGAGAAATATTATGGAGAGATTTAGTGTGGGGGATATTATTGAGAGATATAGTGTGGGGATATATTATGGAGAGGGGCAATGTGGGGATATTATGGAGAGGTGCAGTGTGAGGGAAATACTATGGAGAGAAGCAGTGTGAGGAGTGTATATGGAGAGGGGCAATGTTGGGAGGAATATTATGGAGAGGTTCATTGTGGGGGAAATTATGGAGAGGAGCAGTGTGAGGGGATATCATGTAGAGGAGCAGTATGAGGAGAATGCTATGGAGAGGTTTAGTGTGGGGGTGATATTTTGTGCAGGTAGCAGTGACAGGCAATTATTTATTCACGGGTACACCATAGGATATATTTTTGTCTTGTCTGTATGCAAGTAAGCGGTTAGCCCCTAGTACAATGGTATATGCAATCAGGAAACCTGTCAAGAATTGTAGTCAGCATAAAATGCAGACATCAGGAGTCAAAAGAGCCCTAATTTACAAATGAGCAATTGGTGCTATAATCCATGGTAGGGTAAACAATAGAACACCCAATAGAGCACCGACACCAGTCAGAGGAAAGCCTGCAACAAACATGTGAAGACGATGTAAGTCCATATATAGGCACTGTGATTTGTACTAGGGGGTGCCAGCTTACTTGGCATACAGACAAGGTTACTAGTGGGCAATCTCTGTCCCTCAGCTTTTAGTGATTCTCCCAATCCAGCCAGGAGTATCCCTCCTGCGGTTGCCACTTTTTTCATCTTGGAAATGTTTAATTGGGATATATGGTGTATCAGCGTGTATCACAAACTGTTTTATCCTTGTCTGTATTTTTGGATCATTCATATCTGCTTTACTGTCAGTACTCTTGATCACTGTATGAATTACTGTTTATAATAATTCTTGGTGTATACAATCATCATTCTATTGCAATAGGGCTGGGGACCATCCTATGGGCATTACTGGTTTGTGCTTTTAATGGTTTTTAAATTCTACATTGTTGTGTGTCTTTCAATAAAGATTGATTATTTTTAAAGAGAACCCTGTCAGGTCATTTATGCACCCCAGCTATCACTGTCTGTACCTGCAGCTTCATAATACTATTCTAATCATCCCTGTCTGAGCTCAGAGTGTAATGTTAAAAGTGAAAAAAAAAAAGCACTTATACTCTTACATTTTCTTATGGAAATGAGGCAGTCAGTCTACATCTTGGAGACTGTAGTCTATCTGGCAGATAATAATTAACATTTCAGCCGAATGTCAGAACATGCTGCGAGACCTGATGTGATGTCACAACTATGTGACTACAATAGGCGGAGCTAGGTCTTCATAGCACATAATGATTTGGCTTGCTTAGCTCCACACACTATGGTCACATGATCGTTACATCACACATGTCCATGTGACAAGAAAAGTTAATAGTGAGTTAACTCTTAACCTGCCAGATAGACTACAGTCTCCAAGATGTAGTCTGACTGCCTCATTTACATAAGAAAATGTAAGTGTATAAATGCTTTTTTACCACCCTTCACATTACACTATGAGCTCCGACAGGGATGGCTAAACTAATATTATGAAGCTACAGGTACAGACAGTGATAGGTGGGAGGGCAAAAATGACCTGACAGGTTCCCTTTAATAGCGGTGTGCTACAATTTGTGCCAATACTTTTCTTGGTTGTACAATGACTTAATTGGCATTCAGCACCCCTATTCACTTTACTAACATTCATTTCAGCAGTGCACCCCAATTCTTTCAATTATCCTATTTTATTTACATGAACGTTTACTAATTATTTACTTATTTTAGCGTGTTTGCTCTTTTTTGCTTTTCTCTTGGGTGTTACTGCTTAATGGCCGGTATGAACATGCTCCTATACATTGCATGTATACAAACTTTTGTGATCATTTGTGCTGTGCAGAGTCACGGCTCTGTACCGTACAAGCGATCGGACTGTGCAGTGTTGAGACGCCCTAAGGGGCAAAGTTACAATAAGAAGAAAAAAAATGTAAAAACATAAAAGTTCAAATCATCCCTCTTTTGCCCAATTGAAAATAAAAGTATTAAAAGAAAAAAAAACACACACATTTGGTATCACTGAGTTCAGAAATGCCCAATCTATCAAAATATACCGTATTTTTCGCATTATAAGACGCACTTTTGTTCCCCCAACTTTTGGGGAAAGTGGGGGGTGCGTCTTATAATGGGAATATACGGTTCTTTAGTGCTGGGGAGGCTGAGTGCAGCTGTGCAGTGGTGTCCGGAGCCGGGGCGGGCTGGCTGCGGTCCTCAGGAGGCAGCGGGAGGTCACGTGCTCCCGCTCATTAACCTCCTCCAATATGCACTGCACTGCCGCTGTCCATCACCTTGGTGCTGAAACCAGCACCAAGATCTGGACAGGGGTGCAGTGCATATCAGGTGTGCCTGCACTCACTTCCCTGTGCAGGCACAACTTGCCCCCATCACTGTGTAAAGCTCCCCTGCTGGCGTGCACAGAATAAAAATAAAAAATCATTACTTCACCTTCCGACGATCGCGCTCCCTTCTGCCAGCTGATCGGTGACTTCCTGCTTTGGTCTCGGCATCGGGAGTGCATAGTGATGACATCCGATCACATGATGCACTCTGGTCACATGACCCGATGCCGAGACCAAAGCAGGAAGTCACCGATCAGCTGGCAGAAGGGAGCGCGATCGTCGGAAGGTGAAGTAATGATTTTTTATTTTTATTCTGTGCACACCAGCAGGGAGCTTTAAACAGTGATGGGGGCAAGTTGTGCCTGCACTGGGGGGGTGAGTGCAGGCACAGGGGTAAATGTGCCTGCAGTGGGGGCTGAGTGCAGGCACAGGGGCAAGTGTGCCTGCACTGGGGTATGAGTGCAGGCACAGGGGCAAGTGTGCCTGCACTGGGGGCTGAGTGCAGGCACAGGGGCAAGTGTGCCTGCACTGGGGATGAGTGCAGGCACAGGGGCAAGTGTGCCTGCACTGGGGGCTGAGTGCAGGCACAGGGGCAAGTGTGCCTGCACTGGGGGCTGAGTGCAGGCACAGGGGCAAGTGTGCCTGCACTGGGGGCTGAGTGCAGGCACAGGGGCAAGTGTGCCTGCACTGGGGGTCGAGTGCAGGCACAGGGGCAAGTGTGCCTGCACTGGGGGCTGAGTGCAGGCACAGGGGCAAGTGTGCCTGCACTGGGGGCTGAGTGCAGGCACAGGGGCAAGTGTGCCTGCACTGGGGGTCGAGTGCAGGCACAGGGACAAGTGTGCCTGCACTGGGGATGAGTGCAGGCACAGGGGCAAGTGTGCCTGCACTGGGGGCTGAGTGCAGGCATAGGGGCAAGTGTGCCTGCACTGGGGGCTGAGTGCAGGCAAAGGGGCAAGTGTGCCTGCAGTGGGGGATGAGTGCAGGCACAGGGGCAAGTGTGCCTGCAGTGGGGGATGAGTGCAGGCACAGGGGCAAGTGTGCCTGGAGTGGGGGATGAGTGCAGGCACAGGGGCAAGTGTGCCTGCAGTGGGGGATGAGTGCAGGCACAGGGGCAAGTGTGCCTGCAGTGGGGATGAGTGCAGGCACAGGGGCAAGTGTGCCGGCACTGGGGGTGAGTGCAGGCACAGGGGAAAGTGTGCCTGCACTTGGGGGTGAGTGCAGGCACAGGGGAAAGTGTGCCTGCACTTGGGGGTGGTGCAGGCACAGGGGCAATTCCGCCTGCACTGGGGCAAGTGTGCCAGCACAGGGGGGTGAGTGCAGGCACTGGGGAAAGTGTGCCAGCACTGGGGGAGGTGTGCCATCAATAGGGGATGTGTGCCATCACTGGGGGACGTGAGCCAGCACAAGGGGGTTATATCCCAGGATGAGGAACAATGTATCAAGATGAGGGTGCTATGAGGGACATGTGTCCTATATGATTTGTAAGACGGACACTGGCATTATAACACGGACCCCATTTAACATTAAAAAATGTTTTTTTCTCTTTTTCTTCACCAAATTTGGGGTGCGTCTTATAATCAGGTGCGTCTTATAAAGCGAAAAATACGGTAAATCAATTAATCAGATCTGTAAAGTGTGTAATGGAAAAAATTAAAAAGAAAAAATGCCAAAATTATTTTTTTTGGTTGCCGTAACATTGCAATAAAATGCAATAACAGGCGATTAAAATAGTACATTTACCCAAAAATCATATCATTAAACAAATCAGCTC
>JARQOC010003891.1:0-13340 GCA_033576535.1 Allobates femoralis | reverse complement strand
CCATCTTGAAGTAATATCCCCATCCTGGTCCTCATCTTGTAGTAATGTCCCCATCCTGGTCCTCTTCTTGTAGTAAAGTCCCCATCCTGGTCCTCATCTTGCAGTAATGTCCCCACCCTGGTCTCCATCTTGAAGTAATATGCCCATCCTGGTCCTCATCTTGCAGTAATGTCCCCACCCTGGTCCCCTTTTTGTAGTAAGATACAATTAAGCAAAGAGGAGCACCACAATATAATAGTAATTTAAATTCAGGTGCTCACCATGCCACGGAACTTAGAATGCATATATAAGAGAAAAAGACGTGGCATAGAGAACGGGAGCACACAGGTATAAGGTGAAAAATATACAAATAGTTTATTCACACATATACAGACAAGTGCATTAAAAACAAATTAAAACCACAATCAAGGGTTCCCGTACAGAGTATACTAAGCCAAATATGCTTATGATCATCCAATACCTAACTCAAGGGTATACTGTATTGTCAGATAGCACAGTGCTGTATAGCAATGGAACAAGGTGCAATAATCACAACCAATTGTTAATATAACATGTAAAGATGACAAGTAGATATAACACCCATATAGAGCACAAATATATATGCACATGGAGGGCTAGGTGAAAGATACTATCGTTGTCATATATCAATCGTAGAAAGCGGCAGTGTTAAATACATACAATAGTTATTAGAAGCTCATAATAAGACGTAGAAAAACAATCTTGTAAATTCTTGAAATACCGAGTAGCTAACAACGAGGTGACATATGTATCATATCAAAAATGTATATACAGCACACAATATGCATGTACAGCACATAGTCCCAAGCCCAGGAATAAATGAACAATACAGAACCCCTTATACCCATATAAAATGGCTAGAAAGGAATATGGCAAGACATTGCAATCATAGGCAATACATCAATACAGAAGGGACTACGGTACGTGGCCTGTTAAGGTGGCTGATAGGGAATCAGCCGGTGATAGCAAGTAGTGGGTGATAGACTAATACATCTGGGATAATGTGCATACCAGAGCATATACAGGCACAATCAATGCAGGCTGTGATCTTAAATAGTAACCTTATAGCTAGTGGTAATATAGAAAAAGCTATACAGAATATAAGCATATTTGGCTTAGTATACTCTGTACGGGAACCCTTGATTGTGGTTTTAATTTGTTTTTAATGCACTTGTCTGTATATGTGTGAATAAACTATTTGTATATTTTTCACCTTATACCTGTGTGCTCCCGTTCTCTATGCCACGTCTTTTTCTCTTACATATCCCTTTTTGTAGTAATGCCCCATCCTGCTCCCTTTCTTGTAGTAATGTCCCCATCCTGGTCCCCTTCTTGTAGTAATGTCCTCATCCTCTTCTTGTAGTAATGCCCCATCCTGATCCCCTTCTTGTAGTAATGTCCCCATCCTGTTCCCCTTCTTGTAGTAATGTCCTCATCCTCTTCTTGTAGTAATGTCCCCATCCTGTTCCCCTTCTTGTAGTAATGTCCCCATCCTGTTCCCCTTCTTGTAGTAATGTCCTCATCTTCTTCTTGTAGTAATGTCCCCATCTTGTTCCCCTTCTTGTAGTAATGTCCTCATCCTCATCTTCTTCTTGTAGTAATGTCCCCATCTTGTTCCCCTTCTTGTAGTAATGTCCTCATCCTCATCCTCTTCTTGTAGTAATGTCCTCCATCCTGGTCCCCGTCTTGTAGTAGTAATGTCCTCCATCCTGGTCCCCGTCTTGTAGTAGTAATGCCCCCCATCCTGATCCCCCTTCTTGTAGTAATGTCCCCCATCCTGGTCCCCTTCTTGTAGTAATGTCCCCATCCTGTTCCCCTTCTTGTAGTAATGTCCTCATCCTCATCTTCTTCTTGTAGTAATGTCCTCCATCCTGGTCGCCTTCTTGTAGTAATGTCCCCATACTGGTCCCGATCTTATATTAATGTCTACCATTCTGGTCCTCATCTTTTTAATGTTCTCATCCTGGTCCTCTCCTTGTAGTAAGGTCCCCATCGTGGTTGCCTTCTTGTAGTAATGTCCCCATCCCGAACCTCATCTTGTAGTAATGTTGCCATCTTGGTCCTCATCTTGTAGTGATGTCCCCACCTGGTCCCCTTTTTGTAGTAATGCCCCATCCTGATGCCATTTTGTAGTGATGTCCTTTATTTTTGCGTGCGCGCACACACACACACTCTCTCATAACACACACATACACACTGTTATACACACACATACTTTCATACACACACTCTCTCATACACACTCACATACATATTCTCTCATATACACATACACACTCTCTCATATACACACTTTCATACACACACAATCTCTCATACACACACACAATCTCTCATACACACTCATACACATACACACAGTCACACTCTCATACGCACACGCACACTCTCATAACACACACATACACACTGTTATACAAACACTTTCATACACACACTCTCTCATACACACTCACATACATATTCTCTCATATACACATACATACTCTCTCATATACACACTTTCATACACACACAATCTCATACACACACACACAATCTCTCATACACACACACACACTCATACACATACACACAGTCACACTCTCTCTCACACACACACACAGTCACACTCTCATACGCACACACACAGTCACACTCTCATACGCACACACACAGTCACACTCTTTCTGTCTCACACACACACAACTTAATGATGCCAGGATCCAGTGTGCAGGGGGGTGTTGCGGTGCAAGGGAACACGGCTTTATTATGACTTTCTGCGCCCACTGCAACAAGCTCCTTCACTCAGTTACATTAATGGAAGCCGGCGGGCCAATCAGAAACCCCAGGTGATGTCATACGTCGACGTCACTTGCGGGTCTCTGATCTGATTGTCCCGCTGGTTTCCATTGATGTAACTGAGTGAAGGAGCTTGTCGGAGTGGGCGCAGGAAGTCATAATAAAGCCGCGGTCCCCTCCCCCTGCACACTGGAGCCCTGCATCCTTACGTTGTCTACGGTGCCGTGGGCCGCACTGCGAAGCCCCAGAGGCTGCGTGTTTGAGACCCCTACTTTAAGGTATAATCCACGGGCAAAATTCTGATGGCAGCCATATTGGTTACCAAAGCTTTCCCAGATAGAGATTAGGTAGAACAGCTGAATTGGGCGCATTGTATATACTGGGGAGACTTTGGGTGGAGGGGTACAATTAGGGACACATTGGTGTTCACATCCAGTAGCTTCCCCACAGTCTGAGAACAAGACAACAGAGCAGCAGGTCTCAGTATACAGTCCCTGGACTGGAAGAGGTGGTGGGAGAGGGCAGACTGATGTTGCAGAGCAGAGCGATGGAGCAGAGTGGCGGGGCGGAGCAATGGGGCAGAACAGTGGAAAATCAGAGCAGAGTGATGGGGCAAAGCAAGAGCAGAGGCAGAGAGACAGGGCAGTAGCAGATGGATGGGGCAGAACAGTGGCAGAGTAGAGTGACAAGGCAGAGAACTGGTATGGCAGAGCAGAGTGATGGGGCAGAGCAGTGGCAGGGCGGTTGGGCAGGACAGTGGCAGAGCAGAGTGGTGGGGAAGAGCAGTGGCAGGACAGAGTGACAGGGCAGCGCAGAGCAGTGGCAGAGCAGAGTGGTGGGGAAGAGCAGTGCAGAACAGAGTGACGGGCAGGGTAAAGCGATGGGGCAGAGCAGTGGCAGGACAGAGTGACAGGGCAGCGCAGAGCGGTGGAGCAGAGCCAGTGGCAGGACAGAGTGATGGGTCAGAGCACAATGACTGGGCAGAGTGACAGGGCAGAGCAGAGCTCCATTCCAGTGTCACAGCCACCATCAAGGTCATCATCATGACACAGGCCAGAGATCACACCATACCAAACGTACAGAACCCAGGAGCCCTATCCTGTCTGCAGAATACAGGGATGGAGAGGGATTAGATGATGAAGATGAGAGATGGAGCAGGACATCACACCCAGTGAAACCCTCCCCCAGGGACATGTAGTCCCCCGTCCTGAGCCTCCTGCACTCCCCTTCACAGAGGCCCAGCAGCAGGCAGCGTTAGTGCAGAGCTCTGGACTTGCTCTCTGTACAGCTGCAGGACGATGTAATCATGGAGGAGGCAGGAAGACACTGGAGGAGGACACAGCTTCCGGCGTGCTGCTGGTATAGAGGAAGGCTCCTGTGTGATTATTCCACTAGAGGGCGCTGTAACCACAGTAACTCTTCCATCTCCCTGTGCTGCAGACAGTGCACATAACACAGGAGAATGCGGCCCCTCATACCTGGGCACACAATCCCCGCCTCCACCTCATGTTCTCCCATCTGACTCCTCCCTCCTTCCCGCTCTCCTGTATGTGTTACACATCAGCTGCGGTCTAGAACAGTAATGGCTGCCGGGCTCCTCACGTCCTCCCAGCATCCTCTGCGGTGTGGAGGAACTCATTTGCATACCATTTGTGAAACAATGTCTATTTATTACCTCATTTAGGGTTGGTATTTTTTCAGCACCTCACCACTACAGGACACAATATGGACGAAGCTTTCAGAATCATAAATAAGAATCAACTCTCCACAAGTTACAATGAATCAGTGTACAGGGCTGTCCTCGCACAGCTGGTGTTTGTGCATTGGCAGCTGAGGCTGGATGAGTGCAGCTCACCCCCAGTTACCAGTCCCTGTTAGCACATCACCACTGCATAACATGGGTCAGAGCATGGATCCCCTGCGCAAGGATCGGTGAAGAACACACAAGCCCATGGTGTGATGTGCAGCAGGTTTTTTTTTAACCCTATAATGACTAATGACGACTTTAAGCCGTCATGAAAAGATGACGGCTAAACTCGTAAATGAACTGTCACTGCTTGTAAACAAACAGTGACAGTTCAAATCTAACAGCTGTCAGTGACAGCTGAGGGTCAGGGACAGAGGTGTGGGGCACTTTTTACTGGTCCCCACACTCAGAGGGCATCATTCAGTCAATCTGACCGACCGATCACATCAAGATTATGCAGGGAATGCATGATCTCTGCAGGAGCCGGGCTGTCATCTGTGCCCGACTCCTGCTATCATCCCCTGCTTGTGCCCACTGCTGTGCCCGCTCTCCTGCATCACACCCCCTGTCCCCCGCTGTGTCTGCCCCCCCCAGCTCATCCCATGTCCCCCGCTGTGTCTGCCCCCCCCCCGCTCCCCCCTGTCCCCCGCTGTGTCTGCCCCTCTCCGCTCATCCCCCTGTCCCCCGCTGTGTCTGCCCCCCGCTCATCCCCCTGTCTCCCGCTGTGTCTGCCCCCCAGCTCATTCGCCTGTCCCCTGCTGTTTCCGGCCCCCCCCCGCTATCCTTCCGTCCCCTTGTCTGGGGCCCCCCACTGTCCCCAGGCCCCCCGCCCTACCGACACCCCCGTCCCCCCGCCTCACCTTGGGGTATCCCTGATCCGCCCTCCCCACTCTAGCATGGGGATCACATGATCCCCATCCCACTGCATGGGGATCCCTGATCCCCCATCCCCCTGCATGGGGATTGAACTTGAAGCAGAAAGAGATCTGACAGCTCAGGTGCAGTGATCCAGTGGATCACTGCACCCAAGCTGTCAGATCGCTTTCTACATCTTGATCTTCATGCAGGGGGATTCCCCTGCATGTGGATTGAGCTGCAGAAAGCGATCTGACAGCTCGGGCACAGTGATCTAGTGGATCACTGCGCCGAAGTTGTCAGATCGCATTCTGCAGCTTGTTCTCATGGGGATTGAGCTGCAGAAAGCGATCTGACAGCTCGGGTACAGTGATCTAGTGGATCACTGCGCCGAAGTTGTCAGGTCGCATTCTGCAGCTTGTTCTCCATGCAGGGGAATACCCCTGCATGGGGATTGAGCTGCAGAAAGCAATCTGACAGCTCGGGGCAGTGATCCACTGCACAGTGATCTGGGCTTTCAGACCACTGAATTGCTTTCTGCAGCTCAATCCCCATGCAGGGGGATCAGGCGCAGTGATCCACTGTGTGGATGCAGGGGTATCATCCTGCAGTGAACTAATCTGACAGTCCTGGCACAGTGATCCATTATGGGGCTGTCAGATCACTTCACTGAAACGTCGGGTCACCTGACCCAAGCCTCTGAGACTTGGGTTTGCACAGTGATGCTGCACTGTATGGCAATGATCTGCCATACAGTGCATTATCACTACGACACCAGAGACTGCAACAAGAGGACACTTGATTCCTTTGCTGCAGTCTCTGGATGTAGCAGAGGCGATTGAGCATTGTGGGACCTTCGTTGTGCACTACGTCGGAAACGATCGAGCGTCGTTAGGACCTTCGTTGTGGACTACGTCGGATCTTTTTATGATAAAGATGGAGTCCGAAATTTGTTTGTGTTTTTTTTCTAATAAAAATATTTTTCTCTGTGTGTATTTATTGACTACTTAACAGAGATTCCTAATGGTGGGTCTAACATTGGCCCAATTTATGGATCTCAGGCTTAGTGCCAGCTGCCAATAAAAAGCTGGCATTAACCCCTTTATTACCCAGTTTGCCACCGGCACCAGGGCAACTGGAAGAGCATGGGTACAGCGCCAGAAAATGGCGCTTTAATGAATGCGCCATTTTCTGGGGCTCGGGCTGCAATTCGCAGCATGGGGGGCCCAGAACACTTGGGACTTATCCCATGCCTTGATGGGAATACGAGCCCCCAGCTGGCCCTAGTTGTACCAGTGGCTGGGGGCCAAAAATAAGGCCTAAGAGCCCTACGTCATTTTTTTTTTTCTAGAATTAGTTCTAGAAATAAAAAAAAATGGGCTTCACTGGTATTTTTATGAGTTTGCACGCGAGCCCCCAGGTACAATACAATGGGCATAAGAGACTGGGGGTTGCTGGCAGTCTGTAGCTGCCAAGTTGTACCTGGCTGGACCAAAAATATGGCGGAGCCCCACGTAATTTTTTTTTTTCTAGAATTAGTTCTAGAAATAAAAAAAAGGCCTTCGCTGTATTTTTTGTAGCCAGCCATGTACAACTTGGTAGCTGGCTGACTGGAATCCTCAGCGTGGAGAGACCCAAATGTTGTGGGTCCCCCACTCTGCAAATTGCAGATCACAACCATCCAAGAAAATAGCGCATTCATAAGAGGCGGCATTTTCTGGTGCTGTACACCAACTCTTCCAGTTGCCCTTGTGCTGGTGGCACACGGGTTCTCCATATGCGACATGGTGTCCGCTAACAATTTCAGTGGAAAATTAGCTCCAATTGTTAGCGGAAACCATGCCGGGTATGGAGAGCCCCTCCCTGTGTGCCTGAACAATGGAGCTCCCCCAAAAGTGACCCCATTTTGGAAACTAGACCCCCTAAGGAACGTATCTAGATGCACAGTGAGCACTTTTAACCCCAGATGCTTCACAAATTCATCCATAAAAATGAAAAAGCACTTTTTTTTTCCACAAAAAGTTTCTTTTTTCATTTTTACGGATCAATTTGTGAAGCACCTGGGGGTTCAAAGTGCTCACTATGCACCTAGATACGTTCCTTGGGGGGGTCTAGTTTCCAAAATGGAGTCACTTGTGGGGGAGCTCCAATGTTTAGGCACACAGGGGCTCTTCATATCCTACATGGTGTCCGCTAACAATTCCAATTGTTAGTGGACACCATGTTGCGTATGGAGAGCCCCTGTGTGTCTCCACATTGGAGCTCCCCCACAACTGACCCCATTTTGGAAACTAGACCCCCAAAGGAACATATCTAGATACATAGTGAGCACTTTGAACCCCTGATGCTACACAAATTAATCCGTAATAATGAAAAAAGAATTTCTTTTGTGGAAAAAAAAAGTGCTTTTTCATTTTTACAGATGAATTTCTGAAGCATATGGGGGTTCAAAGTGCTCACTATGCATCTAGATATAATCCTTTGGGGATCTAGTTTCCAAAATGGGGTCACTAAGTGTGGAGGAGAGGAGGAGGTCTTGGGAGGATCAAAGATAACGTGAAGGAAGATACTGGTAGATTAGTTCAGAGATATAGGGAGGTGACAGGTCGGCTTTGTAGGTCAGTGTTAGTAGTTTTAACTGGATTTGTTGTGGAGCCAGTGAAGAGATTTCCAGAGGGGAGAAACGGGGGAGTAGTGAGGAGAGAGGTGGATTAGTCGAGCAGCAGAGTTGAGGACAGATTGGTGCAATAGGTGCAAGAGTGTTAGCAGGGAGGCCACAGAGGAGGATGTTGCAGTAATCAAAGCGGGAGATGATCAGGGCATGTACAAGCATTGAGGGCTGAGGAAAGGACGGATTCTGGAAATGATTTTGAGCTGTAGGCGAGAGTTTGGATGTAAGGTTTAAACGACAGGGCAGAGTCAAGAGTTACTCCGAGGCAGCGGATTTCAGGTGCGGGTGAGAACATGATGCCATTAACTGAGATAGATAGATCCGTAGGGAAGATCACGAGAGGAGGAAAGATAAGAAGTTCTGATTTGTCCACATTGAGCTTTAGGAAGCGAGAGGAGAAGAAGTTGTTTATGGCTGATAGACACGCCAGGATTCTGGACAGCAGAGAGGTGACGTCTGGGCCAAAAAGGTATATCTAAGTGTCATCAGTGTACAGATGATATTGGAAGCCATGGAACTTTATGAGTTGTCCCAGGCCAAGGGTATAAAGAGTAGGGGTTTTAGGACAGAGTCTAGCGGGACCCCAACAGAAAGAAGGTGGCATGAGGAGGTAGTGTGGGAGTGGGAAATGCTAAATGTGCAGTTGGAAAGGTATGAGGCGATCCAGGACAGAGCAAGGTCTTTGACGCCAAGCAAAATAATAATCTGTAGAAGGAGGGAGTGATCGACTGTGTCAAAGGCAGAGAACAGCTCTAGTAAGAGAAGGATGGAGAACTGTCTGATGGCTTTGGCAGTAAGTCATTAGACGACAAAGATAAACTGATCTTTTGCATGGGGGAGCCGACCGGGGCTGGCTGAGCGAGGCGGGGGTTGCTCTACGACCCGGGCCCTGCCTCAACCACGGCTACCGAGGCCGCCTACAGTCGGCACCTCAACACCTGTACAGTATTAATGCATCCTGTTCAGTATTAATGCCCCCTCTTAGCCCCTGAGTAATACTAATGCCCAGGGGTGGGATTCAGATCCCAGCAACCCTCATCTCCCATGCAGATCCCAGGCCCCCTCCTCCTCGACTCTCATGCAGATCCCAGCCCCCCCTCCTCCTACATGCAGATCCCAGCCCCTCCCTCACTTCCCTTGCAGATTTCAGACCTCCGCGTCTCCCGTGTAGATCCCAGCTCCCTGTCTCCCATGCAGATCCCAGCCACCCGTTTCATATGCAGATCCCTGCCCCCACTCCTCGTGTCTCATGCAGATCCCAGACCCCCACCCTCCCCCATTCAAATCCCAGGCCTCCCCCCCTTCCCCCATCTCCTATGCAGGTCGCAGCCTCCAGTACCTTCGGCTGTGTAGCGTTTACCTGTTCTCGCAGACAGACGGCACAAGACAGGAGGGAGGGCAAACAGATGCTACAGGAGAAGAGAGATGGCTGATGCCATCCACATGTTGATGTCACAGCCCACCTGATGCGATAGCTTTAAGCTCCTGTTTATATATACACATAACGTCACTTTTATGAATTGTTTGTAATGCTAAAGTATTGATCGAGAAGAAAAAAAAACAATTAAAGGGACCTGACAGCGGCCACATGTGCCCGATCGACAAGCCGCACCACGGCTGCAGGATTTCAGTCATATGTGATCCACTCTGGAGCGCTGTGGAGTTTCACAGAAAAGTAGAGTTTAATGGCTGCCGGGGACCGAAAGACACGAGAGCAAAATAGAGAAACTCTGGCACACAAGACGGTAATAATTATCCTGAGATGTTAGCTCAAAGTATCGTGTTTTTTTTATTAAAGTGACTGACAAGTGAAACTTCCAAACGTTCTACTCCACCCAACATTACGACCTTCATCGGGGTTCAGGAAGCGAACAGGGAATGGAAATGGCGTCCAGGTAACAATCCCCAGACTAGGGAAAGAAGTGCTTAACCTATGTGTGAAGGGAACTTGTGAAAACACTCTAGGTGATATGGCCACACTGCTTTGTTGAAATAGTCCTTCCAGGTGGTGGACTATCTTAAAATGTGAGGTTAATGGAGTAATGCAGAAGGTAGCGCCCTTAAGTGTAGGGAAGTGTGGCGACACGTGGCTACACTACAGATGTCAAAACTTTAGGTTGCTACCTTCTGCATTACTCCATTAACCCCACATTTTAAGATAGTTAGGCACTTCTTTCCCCAGTCTGGGGATTGTTACCTGGACAACAATTCCATTCCCTATTCGCTCCTGAACCCCGATGAAGACCTAGTTAGGTCGAAATGTTGGGTGGAGTAGAATGTTTGGAAGTTTCACTTGTCAGTCACTTTAATAATAATAAAAAACCACGATACTTTAAGCTGATGTCTCCTAATGATTACCGCCGACTTGTGTGCCAGAGTTCCTTTTGATTACTGTTATTTACTCTGCGCACCTAAATCTGGTTAGCCAAACCTTTCTCATTCTGAAAGAAACACAAGGCAGACACCTCCCGACACTGCTCAGGAGTGACACTGCTCTGGAGGACCCCCCCAAATACACGCAGAGGCACCTGGATGCTGTACTCTCGGATCCCCCCAGGATATTAGGTCCAGTACATCCATCCCAGCACCCTCCCTGAAGAGGTCGAAAACTTTACACATCAGGGCCTGTTCTAAATCTACTAAACCTCAAACACAGAAATCCTGAAAATTCCACGATAATTTAACTTTTCTCAATATAATAAAAACTCATCAAGGGCCAAATATCAAAACATAGAACTAAACCGAGCATTTTTCTCTCAAGCAGTCTATGGGAAATGCTCTCTAAATGGAGAAGGCCCCCAAGGCCATTCACTGCCACACCCCTCTGAGCCAGAAGGCCACAGCAAGGGTCAGCGACTAGTAGCCTCCTCTAGCCGAGGCCCAAAATCACCCCTGGCATCTGCACGGGCTACAATCCAGACGAGAACCAGGAGCCATGGACTCTCGTGTCTCCAGGGAGAAAACAATCTGTAGGAAGTTGAGGGCCACACACTCCCTTCCCCCCACGTGAGGAAACTGCATCGTGACAAATCTGAGTGACTCTTCCGAGTGAAAAGTAATGAAATAAGTGAAAGCTGTCTGGACCATCCACCGGTAATTTACCAACTCCCCTTTCCCTGCTTGAAGGCCTGGGTTAGGGGTCTGCGCTAATAGAATGAAATAAGAAGAAGCGCTGGTGCAAAACCAAAATCTCTGGTTCCAGGCCCCAGTACTTAATTCATGATTTCTCTACTCAACAGATTAGTAGTGTGTCAGTCGTGACCGAGCCGACACAAAGAGCCGCCTCCCTTCTGTGAACGTCAGTAGCCGTCAAAAAAACGAGAGCCACTACATTTTTTTAATGGCTCTCACTTTGCCTAAAACTCTGTGCTCAGGAGATGTAACCCCACCTGGGGGTTCGTCTGTATCAAGTCATTGTCATCTTAAATAGGTGTTCAACTGGGGTAAACACATATTTAGAGGCTATATCCAAGATTTTAAAAAAAAAAAAAAAAAAAAAGAAGAAAAAGGTGCCCAAGCACTAACAGGCAAGTAGCTGCCACCAGGGCTGTGGAGTCAGAGTCGGAGCACATTTTGGTGGAGTCGGAAGAAAATGGCCCGACTCGGACTCCTATAATATATAGTTAAATGTTGTACTGAAGTTCAATGCAGAATGTGCTGAATATTAGTATTATGAATGATTTTTATGTTCTACCTAAAGATCTTGATTATTGTATCATAATAATGATTAAAGCTTGATGTTAGGCAAGGGTCACATCTCCGTTTTGACCCTAGCCTGCCGGATTCCGTGTTTTAAATACTTCTAGGAATACTTTTTTCTAGTCCCACAGCGTCAGGTTAACACGCTGTCTGCAACGATTTCCTGTGCGGCGCTGTAAAGCGCACTCCGAGCAGCTGCCTGTGTGACAGGTAGTTAAGGTAAACATAGGGTAACTAGGGTGACTGCACCGCATAGCGGTAACGCTATGCGGTGCTGGAAAAAGTTCTAAGTTAAAACCAGAATCCGGCAGGCTAGGGTCAAAACGGAGATGTGACCCTGGCCGTTCTCATTGTACTACAATAAATTTATCACTTAAACATGAGCCGTGTATGAAGGAGTCGGAGTCAGGGAAATTCAGAAGTCTGAGTCGGTGGTTTGTCCTACCGACTTCACAGCCCTGGCTGCCACCTACCTGCCTATTGAGCTTGGCGCTGTCCACCGACAGCACAGAGCGGTCACAGACCGCTTCTGCCGGAGACAACATGGCAGGTAAACAGAGCAGCGGCTTCTTTGCTGCTCTGTAGAAGGGGCAGCCGACTTCCTGCGGATTGATGGACGGCTCCCTGCTACCTGACTGGGGGGGCGGCTGTCAATCAGCATAATTTCGGCTATAAGAAGCCGCTTCTCTGTCAACATGACATCAGCGGAAGCTGCAAAATTGACGACAGGAGCCATCTAAGACCGAAGAATGGCGCCAGGCACAACAGGCAGGTGGATGACAGATACCTGTCCAGGCCAGCATGGCCCCATCCACGTACAGCTGTAGTGCAGCCATCATACGTCCGCCCCCTGGCTTTGTCCTCTGGAGTAGCCTTGCAGAAATCGAAATTAGTAGGGATAGAAAGACTACTTTGCCGTGGCCTCTAGCGTTAGCACGCCGTGCATCGGGTCAGGAGACCGCTGTCACGTGCTTCAGTGTACCGGAAATGCGGGCGTGAACGGGGCTTTTTTGAATGTAGTAATGTCCCTGCTCAGGGCCGGCTCCGGGTTTTTGCGGACCCGGGCAAAAGACTCTTGGTGGGCCCCTTTAACACATATAGAAGCTGGAGGATGAGTGTGTGTGTATATATATATATTGAGAAGAGATAAAAAAAAACACAAAATATATATTTATTTTAGAGGCTGTGAGCTGTAATATTTATGTGTGTGAACTATAAGGATTCTGTGGGCAATATATATACACAATAGAATCTCCATAACAATCCCTCCTCCACCCGGTGCGCTTTGTCTCTCCATCCCCATATGCACTGTCTTCTCCCTGTGTGCTCTGTCTCTACCCCCATGTGCTGTCTTCTCCACCCTAACCCCCATGCCGTTTTCTCCCCCCTGTGCACTATTCCAAACCTTTGCGCTGCTTTCTCCTCATGCACTGTACTCTATCCTTGTGCTGTGCCCGTGTGCCCTGTGTCTCTTGCCCCCATCCCTTGCTTTGTCTTGCCAGTGTGCTCTATGTCTCTTGCCCCCACCTTTGTTCTGTTATCTATCCCAGAGTGCTTTCTTCCCCCTCT
>JARQOC010003890.1:0-13349 GCA_033576535.1 Allobates femoralis | reverse complement strand
GCTGAACACTTTTAAAACTGATGGGTAGAAACTATTGATCAATATACGTAAATGGATCTATTATTAAGTAGAAAGTCCATGACAATAAAGGGAATCTGTCAGCGGGTTTGTGAAACCTCATCTGACAGCAACATAGTTTAAGAAACCCTAATCCAACTGTGAAATCACAGATTCCTGACTTGAGCCTTCTGACACAATCAAAGAATTTACTTCTAGGAACACAACAGAGCTGAGAGATCTGTCCCCCGCCCACACCAGGCTCTCAATAGTGATTGTGGATTCACTGGAGGTGTAAAATCACAGCACAGGGCGTGATACAGTAGTCCAATAAGGGTGATCACCAATAAATAAGGCCATAAAGTTTCCCGACCATTACGTACATGAACGTTATGGCTCGGCTTCGGCACTTTGATGTGAGCTCCGGCGGTGGCTCACATCATACCGCCGACATCTCAGCAGATCTCATTAGATGAGATTTTGGGCAAACAGAACCGATGGGATTTGCGATCTGATCGATGCTGTTAATCCTTTGGGCTATCATTCAATGACAGCGAGAATCCAAAAGCACCCCCGCAGGGACCTCCGTGCATCACGTGATACCCCGGGGTCCTGCAGTGACCCCGGGCTATCAGGGTTCACTTTCATGTGAGTGGTTGGCAAGCGCAGCACTGTGGCGCCCTACAGGGCAGTGAAAAAATAAAGAATTAATTAAAAAATAAAGTTTTAAAAAATATGAGAAAAAGAAAACAATTCAAATCACCCTCTTTTAACCCGATTCCCAAATAAAAGTATTAAAAAGAAAACAGAAAAAAAACCACAATTTGGAAATCGCTGTGTTTAGAAATGCCCGATCTATCAAGATATAAAATCAATTAATCAACTGTAAACAGCGTAACGGAAAAAAAGGTCCAAAAGCCAAAATTACGTTTTTTGGCCATCACAACATTTTAATAAAATGCAATTACGGGAAAATCAAAACAGCGCATCTACCAAAATGGTATCATTTAGAGACATCAGTTCAACAGCCAAAAATAAGCCATCACAAAAGCTTTTCAGATCCTGAAAAATTAGAATGCTATGGGTCATGGAACAGGGCTTCATGCTTCTGAATTTTTTTTCACCACTAAAGGCCCTGTTACACCTAGCAATGTCCCAGCCATACGACCAACGATGTGGATCGCGGGACTTCGCTATCTGATTGCTAGTGAGCTGTCACCCAGCAGACTCACCAGCAATTAGGACCAGAGAGAACGCTGGTATCCAAGTTGTAAACAGCGGGTAACTAAGCAGAGCGCGGCGCCTAGTTACCTGATGTTACCTGATTTTTTACCCTGGTTACCTGTTCCCACACTTGCTGTGCGGGCTGGGAGCTCGTTCATTCGTTGGTCTCCCGCTGTCACACGTGCAGTTGCTGGGCACCCAGCGGAAGACCAACGAAAAATTTATGGTCCAAAGTCACATATCAAATGATGAACAAACCTCATCATTGGTCTTTGGGAAATGTCCCATGCAACGAGGGTCGTTCGACATCGGTGTAACATCACCAAACCGGTTGACGTTTGCAACGATATCGTTACCGATATCGTAGCGTGAAAATGGGGCTTTTAGATAGCAGTTAAAGCAAAACATTTGGTATCTACGAACTCGTACTGACCTGAAGTAATCAAAACGGACACATAAGTTTTACCATATTTTGAACATTGTGAATTGGAAAAACCAAAAAAAAACCGTAATTGCACTATTTTTGCAATTTCGCCGCACTGGAAATTTTTTTTTTCCCATTTTCCAGTACACTATGGTAAAATAAATGATTGCATTTGAAAGTACAACTAAAACTCACAAAAAACAACCCCTTCAAGTGTCTATACTGAGGGAAAAATGAAAAAGGTATGGCTCTTGGAAGAAGGGGGGGAAAAAACAAAAACGGAAAACGAAAAATCACCGGGTGGTGAAGGGGTTAAGTATTCAATAGCACAAAGCCTGATAAGAGGGGCACATTGTTTTTTTTGCCTTTTAACACTTACAGCATGCTAGATTCAACAGTTTGATAAACCTGGGAACGCACACAAAGGAAAAAAGTCTACCCAGAATGAAGCCTAAATAAATTTTTGGCCCCAAAAACCAAAATAGGAAGCCTTGCCTTGGGTAAGAGCACCCATTACAGATATATGCAATAAATTCAAATTACCGTATATACTCGCGTATAAGCCGAGTTTTTTCACCCCAAAAATTGGTCTGAAAAGTCCCCCCGCCTCGGCTTATACGGGAGTCAAGGGCCCCCCCGCCCCCCCCATGGGTATACAGGTGCCCCCCCCCCCATGGGTATCCCGGGCCCCCCCTTTGCTGCCGCAAACCTTTTAAAGTAATAGATTATACTTATCCCTGTCGCCGTTGCCGCCATCTACGCTCCTCCCGGTCTTCTTTGCTTCTTCCGGCTTCCTCCTCCGGCGCACAGCCCAATGACGTCATTGCCTGTGCCCCCCGGGAGGAGGAAGCCGGAAGAAGCATGAAGACCCAGAGGAGCGCGGTGCAGAGCGGCGGCGGCGACGGGGATAAGTATAATGACTATTACTTTACGGGTTTTTGCGGCAGCAAGGGGGGGGCCCTGTATACCGATGGGGGGGGGCGCCTGTATACCACGGGGCTGCTGCTGTATACATCACTGGACTGCGCTGTATACACCACTGGGGCTGCTGCTGAATACACCACTGGGGCTGCTGCTGTATATACCACTGGGCTGCTGCTTTTATATACCACTGGGGCTGCTGCTGTATATACCACTGGGGGCTGCTGCTGTATATACCACTGGGGCTGTTGCTGTATATACCACTGGGCGCTGCTGTATATACCACTGGGGAGGCTGCTGTATACCACACTGCTGGGGCCTGAAATATACCACTGGGGAGGCTGTTTGTATACCACACTGCTGGGGGCTGTATACCTGTGATGGGGTCCACCCTCGGCCTTATACACAAGTCAATAGGTTTTCCAGGTTTTGGGGGCAAAAGTAGGGGGGTCGGCTTATACACGAGTATATAAGGTAGGTTAATGATGGAGAATTGACTCCCAAAATTATATACACACACTTGTCTGTTTAAAATATATCCAAAAATTTGATAAATCACATGACGCGTCTCCAAGGCGTTTTTGCAGTGGTTCCTTTTGCTGCAAATTTTTTTATGTAATTAAAAGCTGTGCTTACATTACCACAAAAGCTATGAGGAAATTTTAGAAATCTCATGCTCACGCTTTGTTTTTTTTTCCCGACTGATTTGGAAAACTGACAACATTTTTAAAAATTTTCCCTCATTTTTTTTTTAACGATACAAAAGCAAAAAAGTGTAAAAACACTGCACAAAAAAAAAAACAACCGTGTTTTCCGCTAATGTTTTTTTTTTTGATTAATAAAAATAACTTCATGTACTAAAATGTAAAACTGTACCAGAAAAATGCTGGGGAAAAAACGAGTTAAAAACCCCATAAAACCAGACAAACATGTGCTTAAAATAGCCTTTTTAATACGAAGAGAGCGGGCTTTGTTTGTCAAAAAAAAGCAACAAAAAACATCCCGAAGTGTCTATCAGCCTCCTTTTTCACCTCCTTCTTCCAAAACTCAACGTAGAAAAAAAGCGAACTCATCATTTTTCCTCCATCTCATGTATCTTCCCTACCAATCTATCAAATTTTGGCAAATGTCATCACACTCCTCCCGCACCTGAATTCTGTTGCCTCGGCGTAATTCTCGACTCTGCCCTGTCCTTCAAACCACACATCCAAAATGCTTGCCACCTTCTGTCACTTCCAACTCAAAAATATTTCCAGGATCTATCCTTTCCTCAACCATCAATCTACTAAATGCTTGTACATGCCCTCATCAACTTTCCCACCTTGATTACTGCAACATTCTCCTCTGTGGCCTCTCTGCTAACTCTCTTACACCCCTCCAGTCTGTCCTCAACTCTGCTTTCCTGACTAATCCCCCTCAACTGAAAACTCATCTCTTCAGGAAAGTTTTACAGCCTGCAACGACCATTCGTATCCCCACCACCACCAGACCTGCTGCCCCCACACCACCACCAGAATTTTCTGCCCCCACCACTACCACCATCAGAGCTGCCGCACCCCCAACCTTCCCGTCTCTTCCCCATTATCCCCTAGAAAAGTAGTCCGCAAGGACAAGGTCCTCTCTCCTATGTACCAGTTTGTCATTGCCAATTTGTTTACTGTAAAATATATATAAATTTTGTATGTAACCCTTTTTCATGTTCAGCACCATAAAAATTAATGGTGCTAACAAATAAATAATAATAATAATTGTGGGGTTAACAAAACCTTATGTTGAACAAGAACATATCATTCACATGACAGATTAAGCCTCTTCAGAGCCGCAGTTAGGTGTGAATAAACTTTTTAAAAAATTTCCCGTTGTGAATCAAATAAAGCCATTAATTGTGTTCAGGTGTAAAAAAAAATAAATTATTCTAAGCAGATTTAAAGGGAACCATCACGTCCTTTCTCGTTATTAAACTGCCCTCATTGTTATTTACATCAAGTACTGTGCATTGGTAACTGGTTTTTTTTTCTTTTTCAAATCCCAAAAAAGCACTTTAGATACTTAGATTTTTTTTCATTATCTGGCGCCCAAGCAGTCAGTCATCTGGGAGGTTAGCAGACATGTCAATCAACTCAGACATGCCCGAAATTCATGTAATACTGTAGGAACTGTTATGATGGGCATCACCATGTAACTAAAAAAAGGTGGAGCTGAGCATACATGGTCCTTCACGCAAAGCCTGCTTAGTTTCCCTGAATTACGGTCACATGTCGTGACATTACACAGGTCCTTTTAGAGAGTATTAGATGAATTTCAGCATGTTGCAGTTTGATTTACATGTCTGCTAACCACCCGGAAATTACTGTGTGACTGTTTGGCCACGTAGCTAATGAAAACATCAAAGTATCTAAAGTCCTTTATTGGGATAATACAATGATTTAAAAAAAGAGATTACTAATGCACATCCATGATCTAAATATCACTGGGGCCTGTTTCCCTTTACGGCTCACGTTGCATATATTGGGTTAAGCTTTTACCTGTACAATCTTATTTTGGGGAAATAAATATACTTTGGGCACCTGTGGTCTTTCTAGGACAGTATTATTTTAATATACGTAAGAGCTTTAACTACTATCCTGCTGCAGTAAAAAAGAACAAGATGTCCTTGGAAATGTAAAATATGTAATGGAAAAGTTAACAGATTGACTAAATTATGTAGGGACAAACAAATACACATGTAAGACATAGAATATATTTTCATCCATTGTGTAAAATATTAAGACAGTGAGAAAGCTTCTATGTTTTGTGATGAAAGGATAATTCATGCCCTTAGAAGTCCCACAGTGTTTTGTACTTTAAAAGAAGACACTTGTTTAGACCAAGTGGGGGAGGGGAAAAAAATATTTTCTTGACAGACCACTTTTGATGACGAATATTAAAAAAATAACAGTTTATTGAGTTCTAGTGTGAAGATTAATGAAAAAAAAAAAACAAATGTATGGGCTCGGGCCCAGTGCATGTAAAATTAATAGATAATTAGTATTTAGTAAGTAAGGATTGGAGTTCTCCAGGAGAAATATATTTGAATGCAGACCAAATTGATAATATAAAATAGTAAAAATAAAAATAACTTTTGTCAACAAGAAGTATGTTGATGTGTAACGTTAATATCTATTACTGTATGTAGATCTTTACTTTCTTATTAAGAAAGGTGGAAAAAAAAAAGGAAGAATGGGTAAAAATGTTTTTTCTCTGTCAGGCGTAGGACAGTTCACCTCAAGAGTGAGACGATAACTTTTAATAGCCATAATGAAGATAATGGTAATAATTAGTCACATACTGTATTATATACCCTCAAAAAGGGGTTTTGAAGACAATTGACTTGAAGCAAAACACAGACCATCGGTCACAGTCATGGGAGGGGGAGAATTACAGGCGGGCTCGCTAGGCTATAGTAGGTCACCCTCAGAGCTATCACGTTGCTGTACCCGGGCTTCTCAGTGACTTCAGCGGTGCGACCCCGTCTCCAGCCGGGCACTCATAGTGATCGCACAGAGCTGGAAGGAGAGAACGCTTGATCACTCGCTGTAGCCTCTAGATAAAGCAGAGCCAGGATTCATGTGCTTCGTGGGCCCTTCCATTGTAGATTATTCGTCACATGGTATGTGTCGGTTAATAAATGGAGTAAAGTAAAAATAATGAATATAAGAGTAGTCGTGCGTCTTTATTTCAACCTAAATGTTTTTCCCTCTGTGTGTTGTATTTGTGGGCCCTGCGGGTATTAGCCTCGACAGTATAAGATCTTAATAGTTGCATCTCTCAACATTAGAAAGCCATGGCACTAGCACTACCACCTCTATGGCCAGTAGGGGAGAGCTCCAGAGACACAGTAGACTTCCCTAGAGATAAACCACTGGTTTGACGGTAAATTTCAGGGACAGTTTGGAGCTTCCCAGGATGCTCAGGAGTGATACAGGAGCTGCATTGAGTTCCTGAGGACCGCGACTGTACCAATTTCAGGGACAAGCCTACGGTTCTGAGTGGAGGAGTACAAATGATCTAAGCAGGAACACTTTCTAGAACTCGCGGTAGATATCATTGATTACACTAGATAAAAATGCGCAAGATACGGGTACCGAATCCGTGAGCTGATATAGTTTATACATTAACAGCAACACGGAACAAACGTGAGGTATCTACATCACAAGCTTAACAGGGCCAAGACACGCAACCAATACTCAAGTAGGTTTCAAGCCTGTACTCACCGGAGGGGAGTAAGCAGAGAGAAGACAAAAGGATCAATTTGCCTGTGAGTGGGACCCAGAGAGGCACAGATTTGGGCGGCAGCGAGTTCACACACGGCAGCAGGGCCAACAATTGACAGCGCTAGGCAGGGGTAAATAGGAACCGGTGGGGCCACCAAACCCCCCCTGAGCAACTGAACCACTATTGCAGACTCCGGAGACGGGACTTGTTGTATTATTGTTTGTTTGAAAGTAACAGGTTAAACCTCATCTGTGCCTTCAGCCACCTGAATTTAACAGTTACATCTATACAGGGATTGGGACCATCACCGCTGACGAGGAAGTTTGCTGTGAATCAAAGTAAGTGATGTGCCCTTAACATCTCACTCACCATAGACTTCCTTCTTAAATCCAATCATTAATACTCTTTAACATCACCTGTCAGGGGACCCTTTACCAGACCTACCCGGAAAAGGGCTCTTACATCTCTCAGCTGTCCTCTCTCACCAATCATCCCCTGGCACAGTACAGGGCATGCGGTGGCCACTTTATACGCCACATTATTCTGGGTGGCGTCACGATCAATAAACATATACATACTTTCATAAACTATTATAAACTTCTAATAAACTCCCTGTAAATACATATACCTTTTAGGAGTGTGCCAGCCGTGGGTGCCACGGCCTGGGTCCGCCAACAGTGACTTCCCAAAGGAAGGGGGGAACTATCTGCGTCCGGGTTATCCAGTTATCCCCTAAGGCTGGGCCCCGGCTCCCATCTCCTTTAGGCGTCACTATCGAACAGGATTTACTGTTGCCTGGTTATATCGAGGTACACTGTGTGCCGTAGTTTAATGGCCGAAATTGTGAGAAATCGGAGAAAAAATTGACTTTTTGTATCGCTCTAAAAAGTGATTGTTTCCATTGGAAACTATTGAAATTGACTTTTCCCAATTGACTAAAATCTGAAACAAATGGCTACCGCCAAGACTCCTGAGGTAAAATTGCATCATCACTAATTACCTCATAACTGCCCACGCACGAGACATGAACAGAGAATGTGGAAAAAAATAAACTGTGTCATAGCCCTGAGCTCTGATTGACTGAAAAAATTTCAGATTTACCTCCCATTTACTGAGACTCACGGCGAGCAGAAGCAGCAGGTGGGCCGTGTCTTTGTGTGGCAACCTCTGAGAAATGGGTACAAGACTGAGTGCTGCTCTGAGTCTGCAAGAAAGAGACGGGAAAACCAATCCTGCTGCACAGCGGCACGATTATACGCCATCCCGACCGGATGCAGAGGACCGGAAGGGTCCGGATTTAAATACAAGGGGGCGCAACATGTCGCAGCATCGGGAGAACGCCGAAACACACGGCGACACTCAAATGCAGCTGAAGCACATAACTACAGAGGACGGTCTCCGCGCAGCACAGCAGGCGCATAGGTCTGCAGGCCCACATTTATGCCAGAATAGTGTGATGCCATATTACCCAGGTTCTCCATGGCTTCAGTGTATGAAGGTAAGCCTAATACTTTTGATGATTTATAAAGAAAAAACTGCTGGCTATTTAAACATGTTTCCAATGGCAGAAGCTCAGCGTGGTACGCGCTTTGCTGATGAGCACAGTTAGTGGTAATGCCAATGCCTCACAGAGGAAGCTCATCTCGCCCCTACCTGGTAACGACTGCTAGCATAAATCAGACACTGCTGACAGCACAACTACTTCTACGACTGCGAATTTAACGGCAGTCTTTGGAAACTACTCGCTCGGTAGACAAAAAGGGCAAAGACCAAATTCTTCAATTGCAAACAAAGAAAGGCTCCAAGGTGAGTGTGATGAAGACTTTGCATGAAATTTACAGAGGCCCTTTTAAAGCGCTTGCAATGGCCTTGACAATGATTTAACACTGGCGATGTGTCTAAATTGCTAAAAGAATCAATTCATTGAGGAGACTGTTTAACCCACTTCTCATCGAGGGACATGCGGCTTATGCGGAATTTCAATGGACCCGGAAGTGACATTTGCCCAGTTAAAGGAAAGCAGCGCTATGCTGTCTCCAGCAGGCAGGAGGCACTTTGGGATAGGATCTGAGCAAATCCATTAAGAAACTCCCTAGTCAACAACAGAGAGTGCACAGTCGACATCAGTTAAGCCCTGGAGGCCAGTGTAATGATGCTTTCCAGCAAAAGTCAACTTGACCTCTCTAACTGACATTGTCACCTCAATGGACTATAAAAAACCATGCAGCAATGAGAGAGAATCAAGACTACATCCAAGATGGAGTTGGCGAACCGCAGAGAGTGATGTTTTCCCTGGATGAGACCCAGAAGATACCCAGTGTGGAGAGACGACCTACCCCATCGACCTAGTTACCAGACCGGGTAATGGACAGCCTATTTGCTACGTCATTGCATGGAAGCCAGTCCAACCTTCTCGCACCGCCTCAAATTGTGAATTTAGAAACAAGGATCCCTCCTGGGAGAATGCGGGCGCTACGCAGGAGTGAACTTTCAAAAGGCCCAACATCCTGGCACGATAAGTAGTCGAGAGGGACTCGTACCATTATCCCATCGTGTGGACGGTTATTACCCTCATGCGCAGAGATTGGACCACTGGTTCCAGAATTTCATCATATACCACTTATCCTTTTATAGACGGTACTGGGCAGATTCAGACACATTGATAAATGACATCTAATGTTGGAGCTAAAGTATATATGCTAGTAATGGAAAATTGGTTCCGCAAGTAGGATTTAGAGGATGACCATTAAGATTGGTAGTGCAAGAAATAAAATCATTCGGGTTTCATCATTGTGTTGTTAAACCGACGGGAACCTCTTGTATTGGTTAGGTATGCAATGTTTTAGAAAATTGTTTCTTCCGAGAAGGCTTATTACTATTTTTACGCAATTTGCGGTCAAAACCTGCCCAATCCTGCCAGCAGAGAGATTATCCGGTGTTGAGATAAAAGATTTGGTGCTGAAGCACTCAAGTAGAGGTGTGTGTGTGGAGAAATCACTCGGCGAGTGTGAGCGGTAAGTGAACCAACTCCTAATAGTGATACCTCCAAAACTGAAATGCTGGTAGATGGTGAATAGGAGCAGCCAATTGGATATGTGAAAGGACGAGTTCTACCAAGCCTTGGTAGAGCCTGTGTACACATGATAGTAGACCCTCGTATTAACCGGACTAGAGGAATAGATCGAGGTTAGATAAGGGGAAGAGTACCCATACGGTCTTTTGGAATTGTGGAGAGGAAGAGGTCAACTTTTACTCCAAGGTAAGCTGACAATGGCCAAGCTATACACTGTTGGACACTAATGCCATCAAAGCATTGGGCCCCTTGAATAAGTACGATGTTCTAAGGCGGACGACAATGGTTCAGTGGAGAATTAGACGATTTGGTTGTAAGCAGTTGCATATCAGGTACAGATTCAACACCTAAATATCACCAAATAAAGCGGTGAGTACCTAAATAAGTGAGAGAATATGACACGTGTCTTCAGTAAAACACAATTAGACTTTGGACGGATGAAAGGGGTTTCTAGAACATTAATATTGACGCCTTCCGGTAACCACACCTCCAATAAATAGAGACGATATTGACACCATAACGCCTACGATCAATTAATCAATGTGCTAAAGACATGCTGAGGGAGTTGAAACAGAGGCCGTGAACCGGTATTAGAGACTTGTGAGCCCCTGGGCAGCCCCTCTAGGTAATAGTTAGAAGAAGAGAAGGATAGACGGAAACATGTGAATGTGCAGTAGACTACGGGCAGTTTAATGCTCACATTCAATTAAGACGCCTACCCCTTAACTAGTATTGAAGGTCATTAGCCGCTTTAGAAGATCTGTATCTATTTTTCACACCTTAGGAACTTAACTAAGTGGGTAATTGGCTAAGTCCCTGTGGAACTGAGGAAGATAAAGAGAAAAGTACAGAGTTTACTCCACCCAATGGGTCTCCTGAGATTTAATTGTTGCCGTACTGGTCTCTGCAACGACACCCACGTACTTTTTCGCGAATTGATGGAATGCTGCTCATCCGGACAACAAGAACTTTGAAACCGTCTCCTTCTGTACCGACGTGGTTGTACATTAGTCTAACTCTAAAAGACTTTACGAACAATACATGTCATTCAGACTCTGGCAGAATGTGTTGAGGCCTAAGATACGGCTTAATTTGGTTTGAAGAATCAAGCCAATCCCAAAAAGGTCAACCTTCTTAATAATGCCAATGGGACTATACTTGGAACGGTTGTAAGCTTCTGAAAGGAGTAGCTACCGGAGAGATCCGAGTAGAAAGTAACAGTATTATTGGGATTGGCCCATGACCTTTCAGCGCGTTGAGAGAATAGATTCTCTCGTGGCGTGCTAAACAGGTGAGGCAATTCCTGGGGATTTGTGGGCTACTATCGTGAGATTTATCCATGGGATTCTCACCATGCTAGCAGACCTCTACAGATCATCCTGGTAGGGCAATCGAAGGAAGCCTTCAGAAACCGCAATTCCTCCTTTAGTGGTAGTGATGAGAGGGAAGATTCTCTATTGAAGAAGTGAAAGAAGGCATTGACCGTGAGAAGAAAGTTCTTGGCTTTTTATAACCCGACTTACCATCAACCTGTTCAAGTCCTTTACACAGAGTGCAGTAATGTGGGACTGGGAGTCTGGTACTATCTCAGACAGCACAGGAGGCAGGAGAAAGACATCGCCTTTGCATGTAGACGAAAAGTCGGCTATGAAGACAATCCTGAAAATTACAGCTCACTTCAAGTAGTAGACGTATGAAACTAAACTCGGCAGTAGTCTGGGCTGTGAAAATCCCTGAGCGTTTCAACTCACTATTTGGCAGATATGCCAGAATTTGCACCGTCTCATATACCTGATAACAATACCATTTGACCCACCTGGATCAAGCCATGCTAGGTTAGCGATCGGAAAGTGATGGATAGCCGGCTGTCTAATTACAACTTCGTGATCAAGTATAGAGCGGGCCCGAAAGAATGGAATGCAGACGCCTTATCCCGGATGCCGCACTTGAGAGACGTGGAAGAAGAACCGGTAGAACTTGAAGAAATTGAACTACCCGCCTTCCATCGTCCCAAGGTAGGACAGTATCAATCCAGTGCCTACCAAGAAACATCAACAGGTGAATCTCAACCCATTAGCACACCACAGATGGGCTGACACTCAAGACAGCAATCCAGCTGTGAAGTTGGTGAAAGAACTGCTGACTGAGCAAAGTGCGTATCCCAATGAAAATGCACCGAAAGAGACACATCAACTCTGGAAAGAGAGAGGCAAAATGTTCCTGTACCAAGGAAAGCTGTGCAGAAGATCCGTACAACAGCCTATCACCGCAAAACAAATGGTTTATGAAAAAAAATGAACCATATTGTAATCGATCTCTTAAAAGACTTTACCAGAGACAGAGGAAACCTATGGCCAGAGAAAATTGCCTACTTTGGTAGACCTCTAAAACCAATGCCCCGGGGTAAGCCCACAAACGACCCCAGCTTCCCTTATGCGTGCAAGACCTGGCAAGCTCCCAAATAGATCTAGAAATGGGCACCCGTAAAACCTGCCCGCAGAAGTGAAGGATTCCAACTGGGCCCTCCCTACGCCAACAACAATATCCCCAAGTGCAAAATGCGTAGAAAGGAATCTCCAGAAAACAGAGAAAGAAAAGAGCAATACTTCAACCCAAATGCTTTTAGAAAACCCATTAAAACCTGGGGGATCAAGTGTTTCCAAGAGAAACCTTCGCACTAATAAATTTGGGAAACAACAGGGGGAATCTGTCCCATTAAAGTTTTACCAATGAGAGTGAACAATCCAAAATGTTTTCTTATAACAAAAAAGGGGATTAAAAACAGAAAAATTATAAAAGGGGAAAAACAAAAAACAATTTCCAGAACATTGAAAAAAAAAAGAAGTCATTCAACCTAAAAACCAGAATTTAATTAAAAACCATACCGGTTCAACCGGGTTGCCCGAAAAAAAAAGAAAAAGGAGTATATCACACCTATTTAGGAGACTTTCCAAAACCGGCCAACCTACAATGGTGCAGAATTTTTTTTCCCATAAAGGGCCCTTTCTATCAAACACCAGAGCCTGAAATACCAGAACCCCCAAGACCAATAGAATTAAAAGCAGACCCTGTCCCACAAGAATTTTTCCAAGACAGGAAAAAAAAAATTTCCCCTATTTAATAAAAGCCCTGGACACGGGGGAAATTTTGCCAACCCCAAAAAAAATGGGAATTTAAAATCCCTACCAAACCAAAAGTACTTACTAGGTATCCCGTCCATTTCACAACCATCACATTGAGTCCCCCCAAATTAACAAGCTTACCAAAATCACAGCGAAAGAAACGGGGGGAAAAATTACCACAAAAAAAAGCGGGACCCCCAAATGTAAATAGATTTAAAAGTGCATTGTCTATAAAAAAAATTTTTAAATGAAATTGGAATAGAAACCTAAAAGGAAAAAAAATGTAAAGTGGCAGTCACGAAGATTTAACAACTTGGCCTCATATGCGGTGACC
>JARQOC010003889.1:0-13353 GCA_033576535.1 Allobates femoralis | reverse complement strand
GACAGGAGGAGAGTGCAGGAGTATACTGACATAACATACACCTGACAGGAGGAGAGTGCAGGAGTATACTGACATAACATACACCTGAGGAGGAGAGTGCAGGAGTATACTGACATAACACACAACCTGACAGGAGAGAGTGCAGGAGTATACTGACATAACATACACCTGACAGGAGGAGAGTGCAGGAGTATACTGACATAACATACACCTGACAGGAGGAGAGTGCAGGAGTATACTGACATAACATACACCTGAGGAGAGTGCAGGAGTATACTGACATAACAACACCTGACAGGAGGAGAGTGCAGGAGTATACTGACATAACATACACCTGACAGGAGGAGAGTGCAGGAGTATACTGACATAACATACACCTGACAGGAGGAGAGTGCAGGAGTATACTGACATAACATACACCTGAGGAGAGAGTGCAGGAGTATACTGACATAACAACACCCGAGGAGATGCGAGTACGCTACACAGAGGAGAGTGCAGGAGTATACTGACATAACATAAAAAAAAAAAAAAAAAAAAATTTTTTTTGCAGGAGTATACTGACATAACATACACCTGACAGGAGGAGAGTGCAGGAGTATACTGACATAACATACACCTGCAGGAGGAGAGTGCAGAGTATACTGACATAACATACACCTGACAGGAGGAGAGTGCAGGAGTATACTGACATAACAACACCTGACAGAGGAGAGTGCAGGAGTATACTGACATAACATACACCTGACAGGAGAAGTGCAGGAGTATACTGACATAACATACACCTGACAGGAGGAGAGTGCAGGAGTATACTGACATAACATACACCTGACAGGAGGAGAGTGCAGGAGTATACTGACATAACATACACCTGACAGGAGGAGAGTGCAGGAGTATACTGACATAACAACACCTGACAGGAGAGTGCAGGAGTATACTGACATAACATACACCTGACAGGAGGAGAGTGCAGGAGTATACTGACATAACATACACCTGACAGGAGGAGAGTGCAGGAGTATACTGACATAACATACACCTGAGGAGAGTGCAGGATATACTGACATAACACACACCTGACAGGAGGAGAGTGCAGGAGTATACTGACATAACATACACCTGACAGGAGGAGAGTGCAGGAGTATACTGACATAACAACACCTGACAGGAGGAGAGTGCAGGAGTATACTGACATAACATACACCTGAGGAGAGTGCAGGAGTATACTGACATAAACACACCTGACAGGGGAGATGCAGAGTATACTGACATAACAACACCTGACAGAGGAGAGTGCAGGAGTATACTGACATAACATACACCTGACAGGAGGAGAGTGCAGGAGTATACTGACATAACATACACCTGACAGGAGGAGAGTGCAGGAATATACTGACATAACATACACCTGACAGGAGGAAGTGCAGGAGTATACTGACATAACATACCCTGACAGGAGGAGAGTGCAGGAGTATACTGACATAACATACACCTGACAGGAGGAGAGTGCAGGAGTATACTGACATAACATAACCTGACAGGAGAGAGTGCAGGAGTATACTGACATAACATACCCTGACAGGGGAGAGTGCAGGAGTATACTGACATAACATACACCTGACAGGAGGAGAGTGCAGGAGTATACTGACATAACATACACCTGACAGGGGAGAGGCAGGAGTATACTGACATAACACACACCTGACAGGAGGGAGTGCAGGAGTATACTGACATAACATACACCTGACAGGAGAGGTGCACGAGTATACTGACATAACACACACCTGAGAGGGAGAGTGCAGGAGTATACTGACATAACATACACCTGACAGGAGGAGAGTGCACGAGTATACTGACATAACACACACCTGAGGAGAGAGAGTGCAGGAGTATACTGACATAACATACACCTGACAGAGAGAGTGCAGGAGTATACTGACATAACACACACCTGACAGGAGGAGAGTGCAGGAGTATACTGACATAACATACACCTGACAGGAGGAGAGTGCAGGAGTATACTGACATAACATACACCTGAGGAGAGTGCAGGAGTATACTGACATAACATACACCTGACAGGAGGAGGTGCAGGAGTATACTGAATAACATACACTGAGGAGAGTGCAGGGTACTGACATAACATACACCTGAGGAGAGTGCAGGAGTATACTGACATAACATACACCTGACAGGAGGAGAGTGCAGGAGTATACTGACATAACATACACCTGACAGGAGGAGAGTGCAGGAGTATACTGACATAACATACACCTGACAGGAGGAGTGTGCAGGAGTATACTGACAGGAGGAGAGTGCAGGAGTATACTGACAGGAGGAGAGTGCAGGAGTATACTGACATAACACATCACCTGACAGGAGGAGAGTGCAGGAGTATACTGACAGGAGGAGAGTGCAGGAGTATACTGACATAACATACACCTGAGGAGAGTGCAGGAGTATACTGACATAACATACACCTGACAGGGGAGAGTACAGGAGTATACTGACATAACACACACCTGAGGAGAGTGCAGGAGTATACTGACATAACATACACCTGAGGAGAGTGCAGGAGTATACTGACATAACATACACCTGAGGAGAGTGCAGGAGTATACTGACATAACATACACCTGACAGGAGGAGAGTGCAGGAGTATACTGACATAACACACACCTGACAGGAGGAGAGTGCAGGAGTATACTGACATAACATACCCCTGACAGGAGGAGAGTGCACGAGTATACTGACATAACAGACACCTGACAGGAGGAGAGTGCAGGAGTATACTGACATAACACACACCTGACAGGAGAAGAGTGCAGGAGTATACTTACATAACATACACCTGACAGGAGGAGAGTGCAGGAGTATACTGACATAACATACACCTGACAGGAGGAGAGTGCAGGAGTATACTGACATAACACACACCTGACAGGGGAGAGTGCAGGAGTATACTGACATAACACACACCTGACAGGGGAGAGTGCACGAGTATACTGACATAACACACACCTGACAGGAGGAGAGTGCAGGAGTATACTGACATAACATACACCTGACAGGGGAGAGTGCAGGAGTATACTGACATAACATACCCCTGACAGGGGGAGAGTGCAGGAGTATACTGACATAACATACCCCTGACAGGAGGAGAGTGCAGGAGTATACTGACATAACATACACCTGAGGAGAGTGCAGGAGTATACTGACATAACATACACCTGAGGAGAGTGCAGGAGTATACTGACATAACATACACCTGACAGGAGGAGAGTGCAGGAGTATACTGACATAACATACACCTGACAGGAGAGTGCAGGAGTATACTGACCTAACATACACCTGACGGGAGGAGAGTGCAGGAGTATACTGACCTAACATACACCTGAGGAGAGTGCAGGAGTATACTGACATAACATACACCTGACGGGAGGAGAGTGCAGGAGTAACTCACCTGACGGGAGGAGAGTGCAGGAGTAACTCACCTGACGGGAGGAGAGTGCAGGAGTAACACAGCTGACGGGAGGAGAGTGCAGGAGTAACACAGCTGACGGGAGGAGAGTGCAGGAGTAACACAGCTGACGGGAGGAGAGTGCAGGAGTAACACACCTGACGGGAGGAGAGTGCAGGAGTAACACACCTGACGGGAGGAGAGTGCAGGAGTAACACACCTGACGGGAGGAGAGTGCAGGAGTAACACACCTGACGGGAGGAGAGTGCAGGAGTAACACAGCTGACGGGAGGAGAGTGCAGGAGTAACACAGCTGACGGGAGGAGAGTGCAGGAGTAACACAGCTGACGGGAGGAGAGTGCAGGAGTAACACAGCTGACGGGAGGAGAGTGCAGGAGTAACACAGTTGACGGGAGGAGAGTGCAGGAGTAACACACCTGACGGGAGGAGAGTGCAGGAGTAACACAGCTGACGGGAGGAGAGTGCAGGAGTAACACACCTGACGGGAGGAGAGTGCAGGAGTAACACACCTGACGGGAGGAGAGTGCAGGAGTAACACAGCTGACGGGAGGAGAGTGCAGGAGTAACACAGCTGACGGGAGGAGAGTGCAGGAGTAACACAGCTGACGGGAGGAGAGTGCAGGAGTAACACACCTGACGGGAGGAGAGTGCAGGAGTAACACAGCTGACGGGAGGAGAGTGCAGGAGTAACACAGCTGACGGGAGGAGAGTGCAGGAGTAACACAGCTGATGGGAGGAGAGTGCAGGAGTAACACAGCTGACGGGAGGAGAGTGCAGGAGTGCTGGTTCGGTTCTGCTGTTTTGGGCTGGTGGGAGGGAGGAGTAAGGCAGAATCACTGAGAGATGAGAGCAGACTGGATCTATCTATTGCAGATAATGACCGACTGCTACAAACCACAGATATTCAACATTTCTGCACTTACTAGGTCAACTGTGATTCACAAGATGATCAAAGATCATGGGAACCCTCATCTTGCACCTCAAATATCAGAGATCTGAAACTTTGTGATGCTGCAAGTGGCAGTTTTCTGTGTGGGCAATTTTCCATGTGGGCAATTTTCCATGTAGGCATTTTTCCTGTGGGCATTTTTCAGGGAACCGTACCCGCCTGCTCTGTGTCCTATATTTGGCATCTCCTTCTCTGTGGGCTCTGCGGGTCTCCCCTGGGGTAGATGTGTTGGAGCCCTTTCCTCCAGCGTCTCCACTCGCCCTTGCTCTGCTGTCAGCGTCTCTCTCAGCTCTGCTATGCAGTATGCTCCTCTGGCATGATGGAGCTATTGCTTTCTGGTGTGTCTTGTTGATGTGTCAGCAGGGCAATGCTGTGCTGATGCTGGGTGGAGTCCACTAAGCTAAGCTGTCTGATCAGTCACAGGCAGTGTAAAGTTAGGACTGGTGCTCTCAGATTACTGATGCATTTCTGGGACTAAACGGTCCCCTTCCTAAGGCTGGCTTCACACTGCAGTTTTTCACTGATCAGTGTCCATCAGTATTTGTGTGCCAAAACCAGGAGAGGAACCAGGAGAGGAACTTGCAGAGAAAAACTATAATTGAAAGATTGACCCCTGTTCTGAGTTTTGGAGACAATCCTGGTTTTGGCACCCAAACACTGATGGACACTGATCAGTGAAAAAACTGCAGTGTGAAGCCAGCCTGAGGCCGGCTTCAGACTGCGTTTGAGATTCGATCTGTAGCTGTCCGCTTGAAGCAGACAGCCGCGGACTGGATCAGCACACAGGACTGTCGTCTATTGTGGCACGTGATGTGCCGGGATGTATATATACCAGGTTCATTCCATGTCAAGTGATCCAAATATGAATATTTTTTTTACCTGACGTCTTTAGATTTTTTACATTTTTTTCTATATGAAGTACATGTAACTTTAGTTAAAGAAAAAAATTTAAAACTTTTTTTTTGTAATTATCAGTTAATTTTGTACAGATTTTTAAAGTTTTAAAAAAGCCCAAATTTGGTGACACCAATAGCCAAACGTGTAAAGGTATCTTTACACGCCGCAACTATCACCGGCGATCGGTATCAACCGTCAAAAACGTGCACACGCACGATCGCCGATGCCGCATTTAGACGCTGCAATTGCGTCGTCAACCTAAGGGATCGTGGCTCCCCAGAAGTTGAAACATCCGGTTGACTCCTGGCACCGCTTTACACGCTGCAATCACTAAGGGAATGTGGGCGTACCTGTGCAGCGCCGCAAGAACATAGACGTGACAGACTGGTGTATTCCGCGCCCCAAACTCGCTGATTAGACAACGCAATAGCATCATGATTGGGCAGCCTCTGCAGGAAGGCTGGCTAATACATGACGCCATTGCAATTGTGTAGTGTGAATGGACAGCTCTTCAAATATGGCGCCCTGTGAAGGGACAGCCAATAGAAACACAGTAGCCACCACCAATGATCGCTGATGGGGCGCGGTATCCAGCACGCCGTGGCACGCCTCTGGGAAATCACTAGGCGACGCACATTCCATCCCTATCACCCGTTCACACGCCAAAACCAGGGCAATTCACCTTCAGGGTCGCCTCTGGTTTTTGGACAATGCTCTGAAACCGCAACCGGGAGCAACTTCGAAAATCACCATCACTTTCCCCAATTACACGCCGCAATTTCGTAGCAATTTCAAGCCAACCGTGACGGAAATCCTGATTTCCTCTCAGTTGCTACACTGTAGTTGCGGCGTGTAAAGGTACCTTAAGAGACAATGGAGCCCTGAGTTTCTAGAATCTTCTGACTGGAGCAAACCATTCAATAGTAGGTGTGAACCCCCCCTATACATAGGCTGATCACAAGAGACCAGACAATACATTCAAGTTTTGGGATCAGTCAGTTCAGTGTGTGCTGAGGTCGAAGTAGCTGGGGTCTTGGCTGAGGCAAGACCCTGGTGCTTGAAGGGACAGGATCGAGCGGCTGCGGCCAGGTCCTGTTGCTGGTATGGGCTGATGGACGCTGCCACAGAGGATTACGTTGTGCCCCTCATTAGCTGGATTCAGTGAACTTTCTTTCTGGACTATTTCTTCCATTTATCTGGCGTCAGGATTGCCAGGTGACGCCCCCGGAAGTTCTCCTTGGTTGTGGACTTCTTACAGACTCTCCAGAATTCTCTTCATGTGTGTTGTTCCAGTTTCCCGGCCCCAATAAAGTTCTGTTGGATTGATCATCGGCCTGGTGTCCCTTCCTGCTCTGTCGCACACCCCATCACAAACTGATTGGCAGCGGAGGGATCAGAGCAGAAGGAATGGAGGACAACGGCCCATCAACATCTTGAACAAGAACCTCCGAGTACAAGAACGTGACGGTGGGGAACCTACAAACAAAGGCCCGAGAACTAGGAATTCGCTTCAAAGGACTCTACAAGGAGCAACTAATTGAGGCTTTGGAAGGAGCTTGTCTGCAAGATGGCGCTGAGGAAGGATTCCCACAGCAAAGGGAATTGAAGGTAAATACCCAAAAAAGTTAGTGGGTTGTGTGGTATGAGGAGGAGATAGCACTGCTTGGAGATGAGGCTATCTTAGAAGATAAGTGGGAGGCTTTTCGTGGAGCTAAGGAGAGAGGCAGCACTTGGCGGAAGCAGCTGAAAGCTCCAGACAGACTGTAATCCCAGCACCCGCCATGAGGGAAGTCCCGCGAGGACTATAAGCCATTCAATGAGGCTGCAGGCGACATTGAGGGCTTCTTCCAGGACTTTGAGCATCAGTGCCGATTAATGGAAGTCCCAGAAAGGGAGCAAGTCCGACATCTGTTGGGGCTCCTAGAGGGTGGAGCTGCGGAAGCCTATAGAGCTATGGACCCTCGGTGGAACTGTGAGTATTGGGAGATAAAACAGACCATCCTGGAACATTATGCCGTGACCCCAGATACTTACAGGACTCAGTTCCATACTTTAGCCTGTGATGGGGAAGTGTCTTTCAAGATGTTCGCCCACAGGCTCAAACAAGTATGTCATCGCTGGCTGGAGGGAGAGGAGGCCTCAACCTGGGAGACCTTCCTCCAGGTCATCCTAAAAGAGCAGTTCTTTGCCAAGTGCCCTGCTGAGATCCGGGAATGGGTGCGTGAGAGGAGACCAGTGACGGTGGAGGAAGCTGCCGCTCTAGCGGATGAGGCTCTCACCATCAAGCCTCAGTGGAGGAATCTGCTGGAGGAAGGAGAGAGGCCACCAGCTCCACAACACCAGTGGCCCCTTGCCCTGCTATTCCCATTGTTCATTGTTCCTCTAAGTCACCACCTCGTGCTGATACCCATGTTAATGTGCCGCCAGTTGTTCCCACTGCATCTTCTAGAATACAACAAGGAGAGAAACTAGCAGAGTGCAGGTGTTATGGCTGTGGGCATCCCGGGCATCTGCAGGCCACATGCCCAGCCATCCAATGGAGGAGTCATCCTCAAACACCTACAGCATCTTCAGGTGGGAGCCGACCTCCAGGTTCCCTTACCCTCCGCCCAAGAGGGCGCCTAGGAAGTGGTGAAACACATCGCAGATGTTATAGATGTGGGCAGCCTGGGCATCTACAAGCCTCCTGCCCTGCTGTCACATGAGAAATGATCCTGCACCCAATCAGATTATTATGTACAGCCAAGTGCCATGGAGCAAGAGGTGTCACCACTACATGAGGACTGGCCCCGTGACTCAGCCACCCTTGCTAAACCACTAGGGTTTATGGGGTGCGGCCCGGAGCTATGATGTCTTCCACTCATCGAGGTCAGCACTTGCAGGAGGTCGTGCTGGATGGACAGAGACTTGTTGGATTTTGTGACTCGGGGGCTTTCCTCACGCTTGCTGATCCCCGAGTGGTTTGGCCTGAGGTGATCCATAAAGGATCTGGGATTGTTATTAAACTGGCTGGTGGCAAATGGAGGAAATTTGGAATGATGATCACAGCAGTGTTCAGCTGCCCCATCTCTGTGACTCAGGACTTTAGCTGGGGGAGTCCAGTTATAGACTCAGACTGGAGGGCAGATTTCTAGACCGACCTTCCATTTTAACATTCTAATTCTGGGTCTATGATTGGACTCTCTCACTAATTTTCTCATGCATACATTATTTCACATGTCTTATGGCGGGTTTACACGTCGCGATATCGCAGTACAATTTCAATGAAAAGTCACGTGGTTCAATCGTTGGAGCTGATATCGTTCCTGTGTTGTACGGTGTGAACGTCCAATACGATGCAGGAACGATGTCAATGCGATATCGGGGATGAATGAGCGTGCTATTCACTGCTCCGATATTGAAGGGAGATTGGAGCCGATCGTGCTGTGTAAACACCCAATTACGATGCGATTTGATACGTCACCCATTCACTCCCATGTTAACTATGCGATCCTGGGTTGGGAGGCGGAGACATCGCACGGACGTTGTATTTCGATATCGCAGCGTGTAAACATCCAATGCGATGCGGGAGGAACGTGCACTAATTGCGCGCTCCCGCGCCATTGAACTGCGATATCGAAACGATATCGTGGCGTGTAAACCCACCATTAGTCCAATCCCTTTCCCACAGTAAATACCAACTGCTATACTACCCATTTGGTGGAGCCTTTGATCCCCTTCTCTTTCTGGCTACAGGTGTGAAATGTTTCACTCTGCGGTTTTTCCAGAATGGCCCCCTGGGGGAGAGTAAGAGACCCTGTATGGGGAAGTTAGCTTGTGCTTGGATAACTTGCTTACATTGTGACCTGTGTGTGTTGTAGAGTTAACCCTTAACTGCTTGTGGCCAATCCCCTCAGATACATATTTCACTACAACTGTGATTAGGTACCGGGTCCACTGGTCGGGCGGCAGCTGCTACTGTCTAAGTCTTTACAAAACCCCTCAAAAAGGTGTCAATGTCCCCGTCCTTTTCCATCACTGGAAAATATTCTGGCCAGGTTTTAAACATTGGCACACTGTTGGTCTCACCCAGGGGTAGAACTACAATAGGTGCAGGGGTTGCGATCGCACCCGGGCCCTGCAGCCTAGGGGGCCCCAAAAGTCTCGCTGGCCTATAGAAATTATTATTATTTTTTATTATTATTTATTTATATAGCGCCATTGGGTTCCATGGCGCTTTACATGAGGATGAGGGAGACAAGAACAAGTACACTAAATCTAGGCGATCAGGACGTACAGGTACAGGAGGGGCAGGGACCCTGTCCACGAGGGCTCACAGTCTATGAGGGGTGGGTTAGGATACAGTAGGATGGGGGAATGTCAGGTATGGGGCGTTCGCCTGGGTCTCATGGCAGGTTGTAGGCTTGACGGAACAGGTGAGTCTTCAGGTGACACTTGAAGTTACTCAGGGTAGGAGAGTGTCTGACGTGTTCGGGTAGGGAGTTCCAGAGTAAGGCAGATGCCCGGGAGAAGTCCTGGACTCGGTTGTGTGAAGAGGTGATGAGGGGGGAGCAGAGGAGGAGTTCTTGGGAGGAACGGAGGTTGCGTGAGGGTAGGTATCGGGAGACCAGGTCGTAGATGTATGGTGGGGCCAGGTTGTGTATGGCTTTGTAGGTCATGGTTAGTGTTTTGAATTGGGATCTCTTGGAGACGGGGAGCCAGTGAAGGGCTTGGCAGAGGGGGGAGACAGGGGAGTAGCGGGAGGACATATAGATGAGTCGGGCAGCGGAGTTGAGGATAGACTGGAGAGGTGTGAGGGAGTTAGCCGGGAGGCCATTGAGAAGGAGGTTGCAGTAGTCAAGGCGGGAGATGATAAGAGCATGGATGAGTGTTTTAGCGGTGTCGTGGGTGAGGAAGGAGCGGATCCGTGAGATGTTCTTGAGCTGGAGCCGGAGGGATGTGGTGAGGGCCTCGATGTGGGGTTTGAAGGATAGGGAGGAGTCAAGGATTACCCCGAGGCACTTGGCTTGGGGGACTGGGGAGAGGGCGCAGTCGTTGATGCAGATGGATAGGTTGGGAGGTGGGGTGGAATTTCTTGGGGGGAAGACTATGAATTCAGTTTTGTCCATGTTGAGTTTAAGGAAGCGAGCAGAGAAAAAGGATGAGATGGCGGAAAGGCATTGAGGGATTTTCGAGAGTAGGGAGGTGATGTCAGGGCCGGACAGGTAGATTTGGGTGTCATCGGCGTAGAGGTGGTACTGGAGGCCATGGGACTCGATGAGTTGCCCTAGGCCGAGAGTGTAAATGGAGAAAAGTAGGGGTCCCAGGACGGAACCTTGGGGGACTCCGACAGAAAGGGGGTAGGGTGAGGAGGAGGTGTGGGAGTGGGAGACGCTGAAGGTCCGATCTGCTAGGTATGAGGAGATCCAGGAGAGGGCAAGGTGGGTGATGCCAAGGGATTCCAGGATCCGGAGAAGAAGGGAGTGGTCAACCGTGTCGAAGGCGGCAGACAGGTCAAGGAGTAGCAGGATGGAGTAGTGGTGTTTGTTCTTGGCGGTCAGTAGGTCGTTGGTGACTTTGGTCAGGGCTGTTTCGGTGGAATGGAGGGGTCGAAAGCCGGACTGTAGGCGGTCGAAGTGGGAGCACGAGGAGAGGTGAGAGGACAGTTCGGAGTGGACGTGTTGTTCAAGTAGCTTAGAGGCGAATGGGAGAAGAGATATGGGGCGATAGTTAGAGACAGAGGTAGGGTCAAGTGAGGGTTTTTTTAGGATGGGCGTGATTAGGGCGTGTTTGAAGGCCGAGGGGAAGGTACCAGTGCGAAGTGAAAGGTTAAAGAGGTGGGTGAGGGCTGGGATGAAAATGGAGGTGTGGTTGGGAATGAGGTGGGATGGGAGTGGGTCGTGGGCGCTGGTGGTGAGGTGTGATTTTGACAGGAGGGAGGAAAGTTGGTCTTCAGTTATGGGGGGGAAGTGGCTGATGGAGGAGGAGGGCAGTGTAGGTGGGAAGGGGAGTTGTGGGGATAGTGGACTGAAGCTGCTTCTGATCTTGTCGATCTTCTCCTTGAAGAAGGTCGCAAAGTCTTCAGCAGAGATGAGGGAGAAGGGGGAGGAGCAGGTGGGCGAAGTAAGGAGTTGAAAGTTTTGAAGAGCTGTTTGAGGTTGCGGGACAGAGAGGTTATAAGGGATGAGAAGAACACTTGCTTGGCTGTAGCGAGTGCCGTCTTGAAGTCAGTGATGGATTGCTTGAACAGAGCAAAGTGCTCGGGGGTGTGAGACTTTTTCCATCTCCTCTCGGCGACTCTGGACGCCCGTCTCAGGTTTTTAGTGAGGGTGGTGTGCCAGGGTTGCCTGTTAATGCGTGGAGCATGGAGAGTGAGGGGGGCGGCTAGGTCGAGAGCGTTCATTATGGTGGTGTTGTATAGGGTGGTGGCAATGTCAATGTCGTCAGCGCAGAGTAGGTCGGTGAGAGGGAGGAGTGATTCAGAGAATAAAGGAAGATCAAGATCTTTTAGGTTTCGGCGAGGGTGATCAAGTTTGCGAGAGGGGGTAGTGTGGCAGGGGAGGAGAGGGCGGAGAAGGTCAAGAGATGGTGGTCGGACAGTGTGAGTACTGAGGTTGTGAGGTTAGAGAGGGAGCAAAGGCGGGTAATGATGAGGTCAAGCGTGTGGCCTTGTTCGTGGGTGGGAGAGGAGGACCATTGGGAGAGCCCTAGGGAAGTGGTCAAGGAAAGAAGGTTGGAGGCGGCTGGGCGGGGAGTGTCAATGGGGATATTGAAGTCGCCCATGATGATGGAGGGGATGTCAGTGGAGAGGAAGTGAAGTAGCCAGGTGGTGAAGTGGTCAAGGAAGGAGGCGGTGGGTCCGGGGGGGCGGTAGATGATGGCTATTTGGAGGTTGCAGGGGAGAAGATTCGGACTGAGTGGGCTTCGAAGGAGGGGACAGTGACGGATGGGGGCTGGGGGATGGGGCTGAAGGTGCAGGAGTTGGACAGCAGTATGCCGACTCCACCGCCATGCTTGCCAGAGGGACGGGGGGTGTGGGACAGGCTGAGGCCGCCGTAGGATAGTGCGGCAGGGGAGGCCGTGTCGGAGGGGGTGAGCCAGGTCTCGGTGAGGCCAAGGAATGACAGTTTCCTGGAGATAAAGAGATCATGGATGTCGGGGAGTTTGTTAGAAAAAGACTAATACTATAAAGATTTGTTAGAAAAAGACTAATACTAATATACTAATACTATAGACTAAGACTAATACTAATATACTAATACTATAAAAAAGACTAATACTATAAAGTTTGTTAGAAAAAGACTAATACTATAAAGATTTGCAATAATTGGGGGCCCCGTTGGAGGTTTCGCATCGGGGCCCCTGGCCACTGGTCTCACCATTCTGTGAGGTAGCTGGTGATATCCCCAGTTGGTCTCTCTGAGCTTGGGACTCAGCTCATCGCTCGGCAGCCTCTCACTCGGCTCTCTCAGCCTCTCATTGGGCTGGGGCTCCTGATGTTGCTGAATTACCCTCAGCCGTCCTTCATGATCCTCTGTGGGAAGTTGCTGTAGAGCCATTTGCAGATAGGGGTCCATGCTGCCCTAGTCGCAGGGGCTGGCTGGTGACTCTGCTCCTGGGTGGCAGCTCTGGCCTGCCAGCCCTGAATTGATAAGCTGGGGGTGGGGGGGTGGGTCCTGTCAGGAATTTTTGATGACCGGGGGGGGGGGGGGGAAAGTAAGGTACTGTCAGGCCACCGCAGCCCACTTACCATATCCCAGGTCGTCTGTTGCTGTTACACCGCGCCGGCCTCAAAGCGCCGCCGGCCCATTTCTGTGGGGGGACGACCCTACACCACCAGCCCAGGGGGCACTTGCCCCCCTGCCACCTGGACTAGTCCGCCCCTGCCTGGTCACTGACACGGCGTGCATCTACAGGTGGGACCCCTGCAGCAGTAGAATGTCCATAGTTCGGCCGACCCCGGTGTCTGCTGAGCTCTGGTGAAGGGCTGCTCTACCTCACGTTGCACCAGTTCAGTGATCATTTGTTCCTTGTTTTTGCCTTTGGTCGT
>JARQOC010003888.1:0-13357 GCA_033576535.1 Allobates femoralis | reverse complement strand
TACTAAAATCTTATACAGCGTCTAAGACATTTAAAATGGAATTAGTGTTCAAATTGGGTGATGTGTGATGTAACACAATTATATTCTTGCATTCCACATAAATAAGCTCTTTGGTACATCACAGAAACCCTAAAGGACACTGATGTATTTAATGACACTGAAAAATAATTTATTATCCTAAGCATTGAATACCTCCTCACAAGAAATTATTTTAAGTTTGATAGAACATATTTTATCCAACAGCAGGGATGTCCAATGGGCTCAAATTTTTCACCATCTTTGGCTAATATATATATGGCAAAATGAGAAGAATGTACATCTACAATCTAGAGACCCCCTTTGTAGAACATCTGCGGTGGTACTGGAGATACATCGACGATATGGTCATGATATGGACCCGTCTGATCGATCTCCCATGCCAGACCCTAAGTCCATGTTGAGTTTTTTTATGGAGAATGAATTCAACCTTTCCTTTACTATGGAAATGTATGACAATGTGGCCCCGTTTTTGGATTTAAAACTTAAAGGTCATTTGTATGGAACCATCAGTACCACATTATATAGGAAACCCATTAGTGGGAATTCAATTTTTTTTTTTTTGAAACATCATATTTATTCAATTTTCCACCAAAGTTTTCTTCCAACAAAAATAGTTTACATTCGGTATAATCATAATATACAAAATCAGAGCAAGACAATCATACAAAAATTAAACAAACATTAATATAGACATTTTTGCATGTCAAATCGGTGTATTTATCATATAACAAAAACCACAATGCTCCCAAATCTCCAAGTAATATCCAAGTGCCGCAAGGTATGGGCAAGGACCCCTCCAATACCACCTATTCAAGGCTTTGTGTCTCAATATCTAATATCGTTTATTTTCCAGCGGTGGATGTACGAGACCTTGCCATCTTATAAATCTATCTGTAAGTGTGAGTCCCTATCTTTACCCCCCTATAACATATTTCTTATCCTACATCTAGTCGTCCCAAAGTCCCCCCTAATTCCTCCAGAAGGTACCATGAAGTGTCTTTAAGTGGGACCATGATATGACGTATCGCTTCCCCCGAGGTCTTGGCTTCTATGAAGCTCCTCCATTTCTCCATGAAGGCCACCATCATCGCCTCCTTATCTCTTAGCACCTCTCGTCTATCTATTTCCAGCGCTCTGTCCAAGCCCATCACCATGTCAGACTCTCCCGGTAAATCCGGTCGTAGCCAGAAAAGGAGTAGCAGGCGTTTCGCTAACAGCATAAGGACATGAGCCAAACGCAAGGCCCCTCTGTGACTCCCAGGCGTCTCCAAGTCCTGGAATATCCATTTCGAGGGTTCCATAGCATAGTGATATTTACAGTAACTATAGAGCAGGGCATCTACCATGCTCCAGAATACTTGGACCTTAGGGCATTTCCATATACCATGTATCATATCAGTTTTTTCCCGCTGACATTTCGGGCAATTAAGTAGGCGATCTGGATTGGATACAGAACGCGGGAAGTTAAATCCGTATACCATCGCATGAATGATGCGGAAATGTGAATCTCTCCACTGTTCACTGGAAATATAGCGCCGTACTTTATCCCACCCTGTCAAAATACTGTCCTGCACTGAATCATCCTCCAAATATCTCCTCCACACGGAGAACAATCCCGAGTCCCCACTCGGTGACAGAATGACCCTAAGTTCCCTATATATGGAAGAGATGCTCAGCTGGGAAGATTCCATGTTAATTAGCCTGTCACAAACGTTTGGGGACAGTTCCTTGGATACATCACGTAGTCGTGCCATGACGTGATTTTTTATTTGCATATATTGGAGACCCTGTGTCCCCCCCAGTCCAAAATTGCCCAGAATCTCCAACCCCGTCATCCAACGTCCTTCCGTCTTATGTAGCAGATCGCCCATCTTCAACACCCCCTTCCTTCTCCAGTCTCTGAATAGTGCGTTGTCACGTCCCATAGTAAAGTCAGGGAAGGCCCATGGATTAAGATGTTTAGAGACCCTCCAGGACAGGCCACATTTCTTCCTGACCGCCTTCCATGCCGCAATTGTGTCCTTGCAGACAACGGCTGACTTGATATGAGGCGGAATGCTTGCTAGGGATGAATGTAGGAGGGAACAACGGTCCCAAGGGGCACAGAATTCCACCTCAAGTGGGCCTGCAGAATATCTGTTAGCAGCTGTGATCCACTCTACTACGTGCCGCAGCAAACATGCCAGATTATAACCCCTCAAGTCAGGTAAGTTTGTACCCCCCTCAGCTCGCGGTAACATCAACGTACCCAGACGAAGTCTAGGTCTCTTTCCCTTCCACACGAACGTGGAGAATGCCTTATTAATCCTACGTACGTCAACATGTTTCAACAGTAGGGGAATCGTTTGTAAAGGATAGAGAAGACGGGCAAAACTTACCATCTTTACTAAATGACATCGACCCAACAGGGAAAGTGGAAGATTTGCCCACCTTTTCAGTTCCTGTTCAATTTTGTCAAAAAGTGGGGAGTAATTAAGGGTGTAGACCTGGCTCGGTGTCCTGCCTAACTGGATCCCTAGGTATTTGATGTGAGAGTTGGCCAACGGAATTCCCAATGCGTTCGCAGTTTCCCTTAAAGCTCCCCCCCCTCTAATACTCAGTATTTCGCATTTTCGTCTGTTTAAGGAAAACCCCGCAAAGATTCCAAATGACTCAATGCCCCTAATCAACATAGGCAGATCACTTTCCGGGTTATCCAAAAAGAGAACGATATCATCTGCGAACAGAGCAGATTTCACCTCGCAGCGTCCCACTTTAATTCCTGAAAATGGGCTAGCATTATTAATGTATCTCGCCAGGGGCTCCAGGGCTATATTAAACAATAGAGGCGATAGTGGGCACCCCTGCCGAGTCCCTTTCTGTAGCGGAAATTTCGGTGGACAGGAAGCCCGGGGTGTGCACCCTCGCAGTAGGGTTAGAATAAAGATTAGAAATAAAGCTACGAAATCTGCCCTCTATGCCCATTCTATTCATAACCAGATCCAGCCATGGCCACCGGACATTATCAAACGCCTTTTCTGCGTCCAAGGTGACCATGGCCGGATCTTTCCCCTCCTGTCTGGCACTATTTCGCACCACGTCCAACACCAATAACGCCGTGCGGATGTTAGTCACTGCGGAACGCCCTTTAACAAACCCAGATTGGTGAGCCTCAATGAGTTCTGGGAGGACCTGGGCTAGCCTGTCTGCCATTATTTTAGATAGAAGTTTAAGGTCCACATTTACGAGAGATATAGGCCTGTAATTTGCCGGATTTTCTCTATCTTTATCTCCTTTGGGCAACAATTTAATATAGGCCATATTCGTGTCGTCAGGTATAGGGTCACCCATGGTAAATCTATTAAACATCCCCGTCAATGTTGGGGTCACCTCCTCTCTCAGGATTTTATAAAACTCCCCCGTATAACCGTCTGGGCCTGGTGCCTTATTAGTACCCAATTTCCTGATGGCTGAGTCGACCTCGGATTCCGATATGGGTTTGTTAAGAACGTCCAGATCTGCTTCCGAGATCGAGTCAAGGTGTATCTTTCGTAACCAATCTTCTCCTCCCGACATTTGTTCTCCCTGTACTCTGTAAAGCTTTCGGTAAAAGTCTCCCAGTACATTATTAATGTCTCTTGGGCTAGTAACCACTTCCCCACCCTGACGACGTAGTCCCATAATCGGATTAGGTAATCTGCGACCCCTAGCCAGGTTCGCCAGTAACTTCCCCGCCTTATCGCCATATCTATTTAGATCCACGTCCAGCTGACCACGTATCATGATTTCCCTGGTCTCTGCCAATCTGTCAAAATCTTTCCTCGCCTCTGTCCATTTCCGTCTGTCGGACGGATTACATGTGAGGCGGAATGTCCTGTAAGCGTCTGTGACTTTCGCGCTGGCCACTGAGTACTGTTCTGTCACCTTCTTCTTTTGTGTTAAAGTATGAGCAATAATTTGTCCTCTAACCACTGCCTTCCCCGCTCCCCAGAACAACGTATGGTCATCTTTGTGGGCCGTGTTATCTCTCGAGAACTCAAGCCACCATTCTTTAAGTCTGGTCCTAAAGTCTCCCAGTTTCGACAGATGTGAGGGAAAGCGCCACAGGATGTCCGATCCTTTAGGTTGAACATCAAGGATGTCCAAAGACACCGGACTGTGGTCTGAGATGACCATTGGCTCAATCTCAGCACCCTCTATGGATCGCACCATTTTCGTATTCACCAGGAACATATCTAATCGTGACCAAGACGAGTGGGGGTACGAGTAATGAGTATATTCCAACTCCTGTGGGTGTAGAGTTCGCCACACATCTGCCAAACCCAAAGACCTCACCATGTCAGCTAATGCTCCTCCCCGCCTAGGTGCTCCTATAAGACCGGAAGTCCCGTAGGTATCCCTCCTCCTATCCAAATCTTCAGTCATTACTTCGTTAAAGTCGCCTCCAATTATTATATTTGGTTCACTATCCTCCAACCACCTCGTCTGTAAATCTCTAAGGAACTGACCCCGCGGGCCGTTTGGAGCATAGATGTTATATAGACTTAACCGTTGAGCCTTTACTTCCAGGACTAAATGTAGTACCCTCCCCTCTTGGTCTCTAGATACCGATACCTCAGTATGAGCTAGATGTTTGTTAACGAGTATTAATACCCCAGCTTTACGGTCTTGTGCACCTGAAATCCATCCCGCTCCCACCCATTGCTTTTGCATGTAATGTAACTCATGTTGCCTAAGATGTGTCTCCTGTAAAAGGGCAATGTCCACCTTAAGTCTTTTCAGATGTCTAAGCACCATATGTCTCTTATTGGGGGACCTAAGCCCCTTAACATTCCAGGTTATTACTCTAACCATTTTTCATAACGTCATGAGGAGAAAAGTAGGCACCCAGCCCACCCCAGAGTCTCGGATTGACGACTAGATAGTATAGTACCCCTTTCATGTGTTGGGAAATCAGAGCATCCAATGATACAGCACTATATACTTGGAGTAATAAACCTATTGGGAGCAACAACACAACCACAAAAAATAAACTGAAACAAACAACCCTCCCCTTATTAGTCATCACCCGACCATGCCGGGCACACGAGATGGGAACTTCAACAAACAAGTTTCCTCTCGGGAAAATATCTTTCCTTAACCCCATGGCTTCCTTTTTTCTGTGCTGACGCGGCCCGCCCTGAGCCTTACGCCTGATATTCACATATACGGAACCATTCCAAGAAGGCCGTTGAATTGGTATATGTTGCCTTGGACATGTAAGCTTATACATACCCCCAACTTCAGATATAATATACATCCCTTCCAGAAAGAAAAGAAAAGAGAAAGAGAAAAAAAAAAAAAAACAACACCAGTAGTAAGGGAGGCACATTAGGGCAATCAGACTATGGAGTGAACTTCTCATCATATGATATTCACGTAAAAAGAGAGATGAAGAGAGAGAAAGGTAGAGAAAAGAAAGGAAGGGGAGAAATGAAAGAAGAGGAAGAAAGTGGGACATATAGGAGAGCGAATGAGAGGGAGAAATTGCGAGGTGGAGGGGGGAAGGAGAGGGGGGGAATACCGTGGGGGGGGGGGGAAGAGGAGGATGTGGAAATAGAAGTGAGAGGCAAAAGAGTAATTGTGTGAATGTGGGGGGAATAGAGGAGGGGAAGGGAGTGTGTAGAAATATGTATATGAGAGGGATGAAAAGGGGATGAAGAGGTGTAAGTTCAAGATTGAGCTTGAGTCGGTGAGAAAGTATATGGAGTACATATAGATGTACGGGAGTGAAGTGGGAACGTCATATGAGCGGAAACAAAAAAGCAGAGAGGGAGGATTGAAAATGGGAACCAACGCTTGCCAGTAGCTTTAGTAGACATGGCTATCCATTAGCATCGGTCTGTCCATGGATCCTCAGGGATAAGATGCCAAGATCATCATAGGGAAGTCACAACTTGTAAAGCAATCCTTCCTTGCTGTGTCACACGTCCGATGCGTTCCCAATCTCAGCTGAGTCCAGTATTGTCGCCGTGCATTGGTCTCTAGATGAGGCTTCCTCACTGGAGCGATGATTACGCCTGCGACGCTGTTGCGTTGTCCAATTTGCGTTGTCAGAGTAACTATCGCGTCCTCCAGGAACCACTTTCTCTGTAACAGCGTCAGCGTACGAGCGTTGTGTCTGGGATCTTGGGGAATTCCCGTTCTCTGGCGTGCGACGATGAAACCCAAAGGAAGCACGACCTTGAATAAATTGCATCGCTGCAGCACTGTCTGTAAATGATTTCAGGACACCTTTTGGATCCCGAAACCTGAGTATAGCCGGAAACGCTAGTTGGAAGCGCACGTTTTGTTTAAAAAGCAGGGAGCAGGCTGGACTGAACAGTTTCCTCTTACGTGCCACTGAAGCCGAAAAGTCTTCATATAACCTGACTCTGTGGCCACCCACTATCAATGGGAGCCTTCTGGACCTGTACTCCCTCAGTAGTGCTTCTTTGTCCTTGTAGTCCAGATATCTTGCAATAGCTTGTCTCGGGTTGTCTTGCGGGTCCCGTGGCGGGCCCACTCGGTGCGAGCGCTCAACTCTGCATTTATGTTGCATACCCAGCACCTTTGGCAGTTCCACCTCCCAGATAGCGTCCAGTTGACCAGGTGAGATGGATTCAGGTAGACCCACCAAACGCAGATTATTCCGGCGGACCGGTTTTCCAAATCCTCTAATTTGTCTTCCGAGTACACCGCCTGCTTTTGCAAGCCCGCCACCTGCTCTTCCAAGCGCAGAATTCTGTCTTCAGCTTCTCCCAATCTACGTTCTGCCTCTTGCAGCCGGTCCCCTTGAGCTGATACCGTGCGCTGTAGATCCTGAATCACTTCTGCTACAGCTTCCTTGACCGCCGCTTTCAGATCAGCCGCAAGGTATGGTGCGACCTCTTTAGCTAAGGATTGCACATCCACAGTGTGCATACAGGAGGCTGGGTCCCCCATTTCACCACCGGAGGTCCCCCCTCGTTGTCCGCCATTACTATTGTTATTCCTAGGCTGCGTCTCGCCCACTCCCGAAGCGGGAGACGATCCCCCGTTCAAACCTCTCGCCGGCGGATCTGGTCTGCTCCTGGCGGTACCTCCAGTCTGGCCTCCTAGCCCCCCGGAGGATTTGGCAGCACGGCTGTGTTCTTTCGTTTTGGCGGCGCTGGCTCGCACTTCCGCCGCCATCTTAAGCTGTGTCCCGCTCGGCCTCGTGATGCGCCGGGTGACAGTCTCCTCTCCGCCCGTACTCCTCAATATGTATCTGTCCAGAGTCCCTGTGGTACGGGGAGTGGACGCCAGCGTGGATATGGCCCGGATGGCTCCTTAAACCCGGTGATTATGACGGATTGTCGGCTCAGGGACAGGAGCCCTCATTTCAGGCAGCCATCAGCACAGCGCCGGAACCGGAAGTGGGAGTTGATTCTTATGGGATTCTTATAACCCGTTAGTCTCTACTGAGTATACATGATGCTTCACATGACGTTATGTATCCGTAGTATCAGAGAAATAGAGGAATAAAGCACATGTGGAGATCCAGAAGATATAGCACTACAGGCCCAGGTGGCGTCTAGCACTGCAGGGGTTAACAATAGAACTGATAAGTCTGAATGCTGCAGGAGTTGTGAGGCAGTGATGCTGCAGTCCTACAAGTAAGGGTGGGGGTCAGTGAGGAGTAGGATCTTCTGTAGTGGGAGCAGATACCGACAGCACAACAGTGTTACCCAAATTGCAGCGGGTTACAGCAGATCAGGTGTCCCCACAAAGATAGTTTATGGTGCCAGCCACTAGAATATACTCTGAGATCAGAGAGACAGGGTCCTGTATGGGCCAAGGTGTTGTAGAGCCAGGAGATTGTAAGGGATGATGTTAGTCTCTTGCAAAAGTGCTTTCCTGAGTCACCATTATCTCTGCAGGAGCTGTCTTTCACTTACCATTTCAGTGACTTCTCAAATAGCAGGTCTCGGCAAAGGCTCCTCACTGCTTCCTGGAGTGTCAGATATCAGCAGCCCAGCTCCATTCTGTGTGGTTGCAGCTGCTGGAGGAGACACAGTGCAGAGTGTGCACCCGAGGACAGATAGAAAGTCTCTGTAGGAGCAGGTGGCAGAGCTCCTTGTGGCAGCACAGCTCTGTGAGGGGGAGGCCACACAGTCAGGCCAAAATGAGAGCTTGAGGTGGTAGACAGGTAAAAATAAGCCCAGCTTGGTGTGCTGGGATGAGGCAGCAGATGATTTAGGGATGAATGGAGGCCAAATAGCACCTCCAGAGCCACGGATGCCTGTGATTGAGTATCAGGTAGCAGGAGCTTCTTCACATGCATCCTTCCTGGATCTCGGCCATCTTGGATCTGGGAATTCAATTTTAAGGGTGGACAGTTGTCATCCGGTGCATGTTCTAAAGAATCTCCCTATAGGAGAATTTACACGCGCTAAAAGGAACTGCATCGGTGAGATGGACTATAGAGGGGAGGCTGACATAATGACTTTTAGATTGGCACAGAGGGGGTACAAAAATTGGACAATAGCCAGAGCCTGCACAATTGTAGACAATAAAAAGAGGGAAATCTTGCTAGAGGATACTAAAAAATCAAATGATACACAGGTTACGAAAAATATCAAAAAATATACCGTATATACTCGTGTATAAGCCGAGTTTTTCAGCCCAAAAATTGGGCTGAAAAGTCCCCCCCTCGGCTTATACACGGGTCATACAATATGCTGTGGGGGGGCTGCACCGGTGGCTGGAGGAGGCAGGAGGGGGCCGCGGTAACCGCAGGCGGTCACGTGGGGCCGCCTCATTAGTGCAATGAATATGCATGGCATCCCCCCATCCATCAGCGGCGGGGGATGCTGTGCATATTGCACTACACAGCCCCCCCTCCTTATTATGGGTCCCCCAGCAGTAATAAACAGCCCCCCCCTCCTTATCATGTCTCCCCCAGGCTGCGGCAGCTGTCAAAATAACAAACACTTTATACATCACCTTCCGGCGCAGCTCCTCCGGTCCCGGCTTCTTCTTCCTGCTTGTGCCGGTGTCATGTGACCGGGCGCAGGAGATGACGTCATTTCCTGCGCGCGGTCACAGAAGCTGGCACAAGAAGGAAGAAGAAGCCGGGACTGGAGGAGCTGCGCCGGAAGGTGATGTATAAAGTGTTTGTTATTTTGACAGCTGCCGCAGCCTGGGGGGGGACATACTAAGGAGGGGGGGCTGTGTGTTACTGTTGGGGGCCAGTATACCACCACGGGGGGGCCTGTTTACTACCACTGGGGCTGTATATACCTCTGGGGCTGCTGGATACTACCAATGGGGCTGTATATACCTCTGGGGCTGCTGTATACTACCACTGGGGCTGTATATACCACTGGAGCTGCTGTATACTACCACTGGGGCTGTATGTACCACTGGGGCTGCTGGATACTACCACTGGGGCTGTATATACCTCTGGGGCTGCTGGATACTACCACTGGGGCTGTATATACCTCTGGAGCTGCTGGATACTACCACTGGGGCTGTATATACCTCTGGGGCTGCTGTATACTACCACTGGGGCTGTATATACCACTGGGGCTGCTGGATACTACCACTGGGGCTGTATATACCACTGGGGCTGCTGGATACTACCACTGGGGCTGTATATACCTCTGGAGCTGCTGGATACTACCACTGGGGCTGTATATACCTCTGGGGCTGCTGTATACTACCACTGGGGCTGTATATACCTCTGGGGCTGCTGGATACTACCACTGGGGCTGTATATACCTCTGGGGCTGCTGGATACTACCACTGGGGCTGTATATACCTCTGGAGCTGCTGTATACTACCACTGGGGCTGTATATACCTCTGGGGCTGCTGTATACTACCACTGGGGCTGTATACTACCTCTGGGGCTGCTGTATACTACCTCTGGGGATGCTGTATACTACCACTGGGGCTGCTGTATATACCTCTCGGGCTGCTGTATACCACACTGCTGGGGGCTGTATACCTGTGCTGGGGTCAACCCTCGGCTTATACACGAGTCAATATGTTTTCCCAGGTTTTGGGGGCAAAAGTAGGGGGTCGGCTTATACACGGGTCGGCTTATACACGAGTATATACGGTACTAAAAACAACCAAATGTCCACCTTTGGCTGCTTTCGCACTGTAGTTTTTTCCTGATTAGGATTCATTAGGTTTTGTGTGCCAAAACCCGAAGTGTCTCCAAAACCCTGAACAGGTGTCAATCTTTTAATTATAGTTTTTCTCTGCAAGTTTCACTCCTGGTTTTGGCACCCAAAACCTGATGAATTCTGATCAGGAAAAAACTGCAATGTGAAAGCAGCCTTTGTCACAGCTTATAGCTGTGATTTTCAGAAAATTTAAATTATTTTTCAAAGAAATATCCCAATTTTGTACCAGGACCCAATTCTAAGGACGATTCTAGCCGATGGATGTAGAGTAGAAGCCAGAAAAGGGAAAGACATAGCTAGCACAGTTTCACCAAAATTTTTTAGAACTGATTTAATTAAAAAAACGACATGGCTAACTACCAAAGGTTGTTTCAGATGTGGAGGGAATAGATGCGGTTCATATAAATATATACCGTATATACTCGTGTATAAGCCGACGAGTGTATAAGCCGACCCCCCCCTACTTTTGCCCCAAAATCTGGGAAAGCCTATTGACTCGTGTATAAGCCGAGGGTGGACCCCAGCACAGGTATACAGCCCCCAGCAGTGTTACAGCAGCCTCCCCAGTGGTATATACAGCAGCAGCCCAGTGGTAGTATACAGCAGCCCCAGTGGTAGTATACAGCAGCCCCAGAGGTATAAACAGCCCAGTGGTAGTATACAGCAGCCCCAGAGGTATATACAGCAGCCCCAGTGGTAGTATACAGTAGCCCCAGTGGTAGTATACAGCAGCCCCAGAGATATATACAGCCCCAGTGGTAGTATACAGCAGCCCCAGTGGTAGTATACAGCAGCCCCAGTGGTAGTATACAGCAGCCCCAGTGGTAGTATACAGCAGCCCCAGAGGTATATACAGCCCCAGTGGTAGTATACAGCAGCCCCAGAGGTAGTATACAGCAGCCCCAGAGGTATATACAGCCCCAGTGGTAGTATACAGCACAGCAGCCCCAGAGGTATATACAGCCCCAGTGGTAGTATACAGCAGCCCCAGAGGTATATACAGCCCCAGTGGTAGTATACAGCCGCCGCCCCGCCACCCCCATCAGTATAACAGGCCCCCCCATCAGGATCCAGGGCCCCCCCCTCCGTGCTCCGCCAAACCTGCAAAGGAAAATCATTATACTTATCACTGTCCTGTCGCCGCCGGACCGCCGCTGCCATCGCGATACCCGTCTTCTTCCAGCGTCTTCCGGTTTCCTGTGGTCGGCGCAGGCAATGACGTCATTGCCTGCGACCACAGGAAGCCGGCAGAAGACGGGGATCGCGATGGCAGCGGCGGTCCAGCGGCGACAGGACAGTGATAAGTATAATGATTTTCCTCTGCAGGTTTTGCGGAGCAAGGAGGGGGGGCCCTGGATCCTGATGGGGGGGCCTGTATACTGATGGGGGTGGCGGGCGGGCGGCTGTATACTACCACTGGGGCTGTATACTCGCGTATAAGCCGTGGGGGGACTTTTCAGCCCAATTTTTGGGCTGAAAATCTCGGCTTATATGCGAGTATATATGGTAGATGTGTCTGATGATTTTAGTAACGACAAAAATGATAGGAAATTTGTCTTCAATGAAAAAACACAAAAAGAATTGTCCTAAAGCCAAATTGGATGTAATTCCACACCAATCATAAAAAGGGGGGTGGACTAAAGTCAATACTTGGCACTGGAAAAATCATGTGATGTTTCTCTAATTTGTGTAATTAACAGCACCTGTAACTTACCTGTGGCACCTAATAGGTGTTGGCAATAACTAAATCACACTTGCAGCCAGCTGACATGGATTAAAGTTGACTCAACCTCTGTCCTGTGTCCTTGTGTGTACCACATTGAGCATGGAGAAAAGAAAGAAGACCAAGGAACTGTCTGAGGACTTGAGAAACCAAATTGTGATGAAGCATGATCAATCTCAAGGCTACAAGTCCATCTCAAAAGACCTGAATGTTCCTGTGTCTACCGTGCGCAGTGTCATCAAGACGTTTAAAGCCCATGGCACTGTGGGTAACCTCCCTAAATGTGGACGGAAAAGAAAAATTGACGAGAGATTTCAACGCAAGATTGTGCGGATGGTGGATAAAAAACCTCGACTAACATCCAAACAAGTTTAAGCTGCCCTGCAGTCCGAGGGTTACAACAGTGTCAACCTGTTACTATCCGTCGGCGTCTGAATGAAAAGGGACTGTATGGTAGGATACCCAGGAAGATCCCACTTCTTACCCCGAGACATAAAAAAGCCAGGCTGGAGTTTGCCAAAACTTACCTGAGAAAGCCTACAACGTTTTGGAAGAATGTTTCTCTGGTCAGATGAGACAAAAGTAGAGCTTTTTGGGCAAAGACATCACCATAGAGTTTACAGGAGAAAAAAAGAGGCATTAAAAGAAAAGAACACGGTCCCTACAGTCAAACATGGCGGAGGTTCCCTGATGTTTTGGGGTTGCTTTGCTGCCTCTGGCACTGGACTGCTTGACCGTGTGCATGGCTTTATGAAGTCTGAAGACTACCAACAAATTTTGCAGCATAATGTAGGGCCCAGTGTGAGAAAGCTGGGTCTCCCTCAGAGGTCATGGGTCTTCCAGCAGGACAATGACCCCAAACACACTTCAAAAAGCACTAGAAAATGGTTTGAGAGAAAGCACTGGAGACGTCTAAGGTGGCTAGCAATGAGTCCAGACCTGAATCCCATAGAACACCTGTGGAGAGATCTAAAAATGGCAGTTTGGAGAAGGCACCCTTCAAATATCAGAGACCTGGAGCAGTTTGCCAAAGAAGAATGGTCTAAAATTCCAGAAGAGCATTGTAAGAAACTCATTGATGGTTACCGAAGCGGTTGATCGCAGTTATTTGGCTAAAGGTTGTGCAACCAAGTATTAGGCTGAAGGTGCCAATACTTTTGTCTTGCCCATTTTTGGAGTTTTGTGTGAAATGATCAATGTTTTGCTTTTTGCTTCATTCTCTTTTGTGTTTTTTCATTGAAGACAAATTAAAATGAAGATAATAATACCAAAGAATTTGTGATTGCAATCATTTTCAGGAAGAAACTGAGTATTATATGACAGAATTGCAGGGGTGTCAATACTTTTGGCCACAACTGTAAACTGTAATACTACACATGTTGTGTAGCAGGCGAGATGTATAGGTTGTACTACGAGAACTCTAAAAAAGCGCTTATCAGAACA
>JARQOC010003887.1:0-13364 GCA_033576535.1 Allobates femoralis | reverse complement strand
ATCTGGATTGCATTTAGTTGGACCATCATTTATTTTTTAACAGGACAGTGACCCCAAACACACCTCCAGGCTGTATTATGGCTATTTGACCAAAAAGGAGAGTGATGGGGTGCTACGCCAGATGACCTGGCCTCCACAATCACCAGACCTGAACCCAATCGAGATGGTTTGGGGTGAGCTGGACCTCAGAGTGAAGGCAAAAGGGCCAACAAGTGCTAAGCATCTCTGGGAACTCCTTCAAGACTGTTGGAAGAACCATTTCCGGTGACTACCTCTTGAAGCTCATTAAGAGAATGCCAAGAGTGTACAAAGCAGCAATCAAAGCAAAGGGTGGCTACTTTGAAGAACCTAGAATATAAGACATATTTTCAGTTGTTTCACACTTTGTTGTTAAGTATATAATTCCACATGTGTTAATTCATAGTTTTCATGCCTTCAGTGTGAATCTACAATTTTCATAGTTGTTGTTTCAAAGATAAGATGTATTCACAGAAGTAAGAAATCCTTCGGTCTTGGCATATGTTGAAACTAAATGGCTGTGTGACATAATTTTGATTTAAAATGTAACCACTGTTTAAATTTTATTTAATAATAATGTAGAGCAAGTGATTATAATAAACTTTCAAATATAGTTCATAAGAGAAATCTGGAAGAAAACCTTTCAAATACCTTGTAGAAGATGTCCCCACTAGGCTGGTTCTAAACCTGACATATGCTGGTGGTCAAAGAGATCTGTCTTCAGCTCCATACATTAAGTACAGCCATATAAGGGGGAACCCTACACAGCATTCACACTACAGCTGATCAGACTCAGGTTACCCGGGTTACCTCAGGGTCAGGGAGGGATAGTACTGAGCTCTAACTGTCAGCACACAACTCCTTTAATCTTATCTGACTTCTCTTCATTCATATCACCCTGCTGTGCAATCAGCTGATAACATGGAGCATAGCTGATGTGAATGGAGAGTAGTCAGATAAGATCACAGGAGTTGTGTGCTGACAGCCTGAGTTCATCACTGCCCCTCCCTGAGGTAACCTGAAATTCTGATCAGTTCTATTATGAATGCTGGGTAGGACCTGCACCCTCTTATATGGCCTTATTCAGTATGTGGAGTTGAAGACTGATTTCCCTGTCAACCAGCATATGTCAGATTTAGAACCAGCCTAGTGGGAACATCTTCTAGAAGGCTTTTGAAAGGTTTTCTTCCAGATTTTACTTATGAAGTATATTTGAAAGTTTATTATAATGACTTGCTCTACATTATTATTAAATAAAAATGTAAACACTGGTTACACTTTAAATACTCTCTGTTATTTCATCCATATCTCCTATTGTGGTAATGTGTCTCATCTTGTTTGCATGTTTTCTATAAATGTTCAGAGAGCTCCCATGTAAAAGAAAATATATATACTATATATCAGTCTGCTAAACTAGGAGACTATAGAGAGAGGCGATATATTTGCAGTTTTTGTACTCTTTTCTCCCTATGCCTTTCTATGAGAGCATACTGTGATGCTTGGGTCACAAATGCCAATTGGTTTTTCCCCATTTCCAAAACCGGATTCCGTTTTTGGAAAATGAATTTTTGCACTTAAAAAACGCTATGTGTTAACACATGGTACCTATATGTAACATGGGTTAACGGATGTGTTTCCCATAGGGCCCCATGTTAAAAAAAACGCTATGCGTTTTTTCCTGCACCCAAAAATGTTGCATGCAGCATTTTTTGTAGGCAAAAAACAACAGCCTAGCGTTTCTGAAAAGCGGAGTGACACTTAAGTGCACCATCCGTTACCAGAATCCGTTTTTTAACTTAGAAAAAAAAAAGTCCAAAAACTGATGCCAATAACGGATCCAGGGCAAAACGGATGGCATGCGTGACCCTAGCCTGAGAGAAGAGAGGGAGCAGTATAATGGCCACTTTACACGTCCCGGCGTCCAACTACGACCAAAAGTCACGTGGTTCGTGCGTTGGCCCCGATATCGTTCATGCGTTGTATGGTTTAAATGCCCAATACGATGCACGAATGATGCCAAACCGATATCGGGGATCAAATGAGCATGCTCTCCAACGGGCCGATATTGGTTGGACGTTGTGGCCGGATCGGGCTGTGTAAAAGCCCAACAACGATGTGAAGTACAACGTCCCCTATTCTCTCCCATGTTAAATGGTCGTTCTTGGGTCGGCCGTACAAGGGGGCGTACACATCATAGTGGCGTTGCCTGCCGATATCGCGCTGTGTAACATCTCCTAAGCGATCTTGGAATTCTGCCTAGAAAAAGCGCACTCCAGCGTCGTTGTATCCAACATCGGACCGACATTGGGACGTGTAAAGTGGCCATTACTTTGATTGCTTCATAGCACAGTGCTCAGATTTCACATTGAACCACAGCCAGTCTATTCAGTAAGTGCAGAAAATGAATATTTACAAAAACCCAAATTTCTGTCCATTTCTGTTTATTCATTAATGACAAAAATTTTTAGATTAAAAAGTCACCAAATAGGTCAAATAATCAACAATAGGGTGCATTTATTTTTAAAGCACAAGGGTTGGACCAGATGACCCAGGAGGTCCCTTCTACCTCTACCAGTCTATGACTCTATGTATATTGTCTACTGTGAAATTGTTAGCAAGTTTGGATACTTGGAACACTTTGTATCATGATGAGATGCGATTATGTCGGATCAGATACTGCACATACCGTAGGCTTTCTTCTTATTTACCATTTCGCTTATCTGAAAATAACAATCAAACAAATCTCCTGAAATATCTATGAATATTAAAGGATGGCATTTTCCTTTAAAGTAGAATATAGGAATGTGATATGACTTCAAACTTTCTACCAGTGCAGAATCTTTTGATATATGCATTTATCAGTAGGCACAGCTGTGCCAGCATTTATCTTGCTGAAAATGAATTTTAATGGAAATCTTTGGTATCACCTTAGATGGAAATGTTCTAATCCTATAGTATAACTCTCTAATTTTATTCATTCATATTGCATTTTATTTATCGTAGGTGTAGGATATTTCATTTTTTCAAAGACATTATATTTTACCCACAGATGACTGGAGGGTGCTGATGTACCACCATATAGTACCAGTTTTGTGGCAGGTTCATTTAAATGCATTCTATGAAAGTATTCCTACTAAGATAGTACTATGCCTAGGCACCATATGAATTGTATATGAATTGTATTGCCAGGGAATAATAAACATTAGATGTAGTAAAAAGGATCAACTCATACTCAGCTCACCCTTCACTTTCACTGTTCAGTGTCCCCGGTATGGGCTTACCACAGCCTGATATTCCCGGCATCTGTCACCTAAGCCAGGACTTCTGGCCTCGAATAGGCCTGGTACATCCCCGAGCATACTGAGGGTACCTTTACACGCCGCTACTGGCGGGTGGCTACAACCGGATACATGCGAGAAATGTATCTTGCACCGGCAATTCACCCCGTGGTAGCGGCGTGTGAAGACGATTGTGGCCACCCGGCAGTAGCGACACCTGTTTCAGAGCACTGCCCTGAAACAGGTGGCTACCCAGGCGATTGTAGCGACCTGTATCGGCGTGTAAAGAAGCTACAGAAGGGATGTCTGGACACCAGGCTATGTACCTGGTCTGTAGCTGGGGCGTGACACAGGCTCCGGGTTACCGCGCCCCATCAGCGATCATTGGAGGAAGCTCCTGCATTACGATTGGTAGTCGCTGCATAGGGCGGCATATTTAAGGAGCTGACCAGTCACACTACACAATTGCTCGAGCGTCATGTATTAATCAGCCTCCTGCGATGCCTGGCCAATCATGATGTTATTGCTTTGTCCTATCAGTGTACAGACATCTCGTAATCCACAATTGTGGCACACCTATGTGTTGTCCCTGCTGCACCAGGTCCGCCCATATTAGCTTGTTGTAGCGGTGTGTAAATGAGGTAAGGTGCTTGGCAGAAGGTAACTTGAGACACCCGGCGGTGTATCTAGAGATAGATGTAACCTACTGTAGCGCACCTTGTTGTGGCGTGTAAAGGTGGTGCGGGTACCGTTTGCAACCGTTTGTGCGTGCTCGTGCACGTGAAGTAGCTGATTGTAGCCACCCGCCAGTAGCGGCGTGTAAAGGTACCCTCAGGGCCCCCTTTACACGTGGCTACATTTCTAGGGTGGCTACAGGTAACTTACTGGTTGCAGTGAAATCATGGAGAGATTATTCCATTTGTACACAGCAACAAGATAGAACCTTGTCTCCATGATTTCTCTGCAACCAGTAAGTTACCTGTAGCCACCCTAGAAATGTAGCCGCATGTAAAGGTACCCTTAGAGATGTCCTGGGCCTAGTTGTGGCTGGAAATCTCAGTCAAGAGTGCGCACAATAAGCTCACAACACACTATTTGATGTCACAATGTTTCTTTACAATACCATGTTCAGACATCCAGGATCTAGCTTTGGACAGAAGTGAAGGATTAAAGTGCACAATCGAAGGTCACGACAAGGTTATATTGCACACTCTGGGCTGGAACTTCAGGCTGCATCTAGGCACTGGACATCTTCGTGCATACATTTTTTATGTCTTTGGCTTCAGCCCAGTTGGAAGTGAGAAGTTAAGATGAAAATTGATCAAACATAGAAATATTCATATTGCACAAGGTACGTTTTTCAATGTTAGCATTAGAATGGAAGGATCATAGTGATTGCTGTGCTCACTCTAGCTCTATCATTCCGGATTAATTTATTATTTTTTTTCATTGCAACTCATTTGTAATGTAGCCTTAGTTAACCGAGTGCAAATATTTTGATCTCTTCTACTGTCAAGACTAGTACCACTTGAAAGATCAGGTCTTAAGTAGGTGGATGTTTTCAGACTCAGAGCTGGCGTTTATATCCTGTCCATCTCCTTAATTCTCAAAATAGTTGATGTTCATCTACTTGTCCATATGCCTTCCTTGATTGAAAAATTGGTTTTACTAGTGCAAAGTTTTCAAGTGGAGGAGATTGTTGGTAACATGTTTCTCCATGTTATGCCATTTTGACAATTAAAGAGGTTGTCTATCACATCAACAACCCCTTCTCAATCATGTTACGTAAATATAAAAACATTTAAAGCGAACCTGTCACCCCCCCTGGACATCAAAAGCTAAAATAGCCACCTTCTGCAGCACTAAGGCTGCATTCAGAGAAGGTCGCTATAGGCTTTTGATGCCCTATATACTGTTAAATATGCACTTATATAACTGCTTAGACTTAAGAAGACCTAAGACCGGGAGGCGGGGTTTCGTGCTCCTCCGACCCGCCCCCTCTTGTCACTCATCCTGGTCGCCTGCTGCTGCCTCCTCTCACAGACTAACATGAACGCGCGCCTCCGTTCTCCTCTATGGCGAAGCGCATGCGCTGTGCGCCGGGTGTCCAGGAAGTCGTCGGGCAGCGCGCACAGCGCATGCGCGACGCCATAGAGGAGTACGGAGGCGCGCGTTCATGTTAGACTTTGAGGGGAGGCAGCAGCAGGCGACCAGGATGAGTGACAAGAGGGGGCGGATCGGAGGAGCGCGAAACCCTGCCTCCCGGTCTTAGGTCTTCTTAAGTCTAAGTAGTTATATAAGTGCATATTTAACAGTATATAGGGCATCAAAAGCCTATAGCCACCTTCTCTGAATGCAGCCTTAGTGCTGCAGAAGGTGGCTATTTTAGTTTTTGATGTCCAGGGGGGGTGACAGGTTCGCTTTAAAATAAACTATTAATACTTTTGATGTTGTACCAGCTGTGTTACTACTCGCTCTCTTGGGGCTCAAGTGACATTGTTATGTGAAGCAATACCTGCGCTCGATATCAGTAATGACATCACTTTCCATGCCATATCAAACATCAAGAAGAAGTGAGCACCTGTCAGGATTTTGGGTTTTCCATTGGACATCCTGTGTCTCTTTGCCTTATCCAAGATGGTTTCTGCTGCTTCGTCATGACCTTGAGCTTCCTGTCTGTTCTGCCTATTCAAGTTCCGGTCCTGGGTCCATGCCTTGCCTTAGTATTTTGTGTGCTATCTGGCCTTCCTATGTTCATTCCAGACTTAGCTCCTCTGATCTTTTCTGCTGCACACCCCAGGCTGCTGTTCTTATCCTCTGGTTGTTACAGCTCTTCATAGTGTCCGGTTTCGTTCCTTGCTGCACCTGCTCATAGTAACCTTCTCTGCTTGTTCTTATTTGTGTCTTCACTTGTCTGAATCTATTTGTCTAAGGGTGTTTTTACATCACGTTTTTAATGCGTTTGACTGCAATGCATTTTTTCAGCTGCATTAATGCATAGGAACACAGTCAAATGCATGCGTTAATGCACCCATAGACTTGTATGGGTAAAAGCTTTGCAAATGCATTGCAAGCGCAATGCAAAGCGCGGTTGTGTTTGATTGTATGCGTTTTTACCCAGTGACATTTCCTGTGCGCTGGGTAAAAACACATGCATTCAAGCACAACCACGTTTTGCATTGCGTTTGCAGTGGGTTTACCCGTACAAATCTATGGGTGCCTTAATGCATGCATTTAATTGCATTTCTATGCATTAATGCAGCTGATAAAACGCATTGCGGACAAATGCAGTAAAAACATGATGTGAACTTAGCCTAACTCCAAGGTTTGACTGCTCAACTAAACTGCTGGTCTTCCATGGTCTACCTAATTCTTTATAGACTTGTATTAAGTTGCCAATGCACACTGCGTAACTGTAAGTTTCGGTATGGGCTGCACTGCAAGAGACTGTAAGCGTATGTACTCACAGGTCGTTTTTTAAGCAGTCCTGAAAGCAGCAAAACCTGAACTGCTTTCAAGGATTCTAGAGTCCTTGCTAGGAGATCTGCTGCATTCAGGTTCTGTGTTGTTATCACATTTTTTGTGCGTTTTTTGCAAGTGTTTTGTGCATTTTTACTGTGCTTTTATTGCGTTTTTATGCTGCGTTTTTCCTGCGTTTTTTCCATTGACTTCAGCAAAAACGGTTGGAAAAATAGAACATGTCAATTCTCTCCCATCCGCACCAACACAGCAGAGGTTTGACAGTTCTTGGCACTTGCAAAACCAATGTTTGGGCACAGCGTTTCTGTGAAACAAATTGGTTTTGCTGGGAATCAAAACCGCAGGAACAAATTAGTATACATTACCATAAAACCAATGGTAAACGTCATGCAGAAACCGCAGCAAAAACGCAGCAAAAACGTCCCGTAGGCACATACCCTTAAGGACTTATTTTCAGCCCAAGTGTACACTGGTGTATAGCTTAGTTACAGTGCGACTGCTTTGCTTAAAGACTATTTTCGGGACAGTTTGCAATATACTACGATATTCATCTGAATTGGTCCCTGCAGATATGTTTACTGTGCTGGCTGTGCTGTATATTCATTATTTGGACTAAGTTAAGTTTGGCTCTACTATATAGTTTGCCCTGCATCACCGTTTGCTTCACCCTTGTCTGGATTCGTTATTTACTGCACATGTGTGAATACAGACCTTGTCTCAGTCTTCTGTTTAGTCCCACGCCACCAGGTTCCTAAAAGTATCCACTAAAGGTATATGACTCTTTGACTTCCATTCACTCAGCTTTCCTGCCTGTCTCTCCTCACAAGAGAGGTATATTATTATTATTATTATTATTATTTATTTATATAGCGCCATTAGGTTCCATGGCGCTTTACATGAGGTTGAGGGAGACAAGAACAAGTACACTAAATCTAGGCGATCAGGACGTACAGGTACAGGAGGGGCAGGGACCCTGTCCACGAGGGCTCACAGTCTATGAGGGGTGGGTTAGGATACAGTAGGATGGGGGAATGTCAGGTATGGGGTGTTCGCCTGGGTCTCATGGCAGGTTGTAGGCTTGACGGAACAAGTGAGTCTTCAGGTGACACTTGAAGCTACTCAGGGTAGGAGAGTGTCTGACGTGTTCGGGTAGGGAGTTCCAGAGTAAGGCAGATGCCCGGGAGAAGTCCTGGACTCGGTTGTGCGAAGAGGTGATGAGGGGGGAGCAGAGGAGGAGTTCTTGGGAGGAGCGGAGGTTGCGTGAGGGTAGGTATCGGGAGACCAGGTCGGAGATGTATGGTGGAGCCAGGTTGTGTATGGCTTTGTACGCCATGGTTAGTGTTTTGAATTGGGATCTCTTGGAGACGGGGAGCCAGTGAAGGGCTTGGCATAGGGGGGAGACAGGGGAGTAGTGGGAGGACATATAGATGAGTCGGGCAGCGGAGTTGAGGATAGACTGGAGAGGTGTGAGGGAGTTAGCCGGGAGGCCATTGAGAAGGAGGTTGCAGTAGTCAAGGCGGGAGATGATAAGAGCATGGATGAGTGTTTTAGCGGTGTCGTGGGTGAGGAAGGAGCGGATCCGTGAGATGTTCTTGAGCTGGAGCCGGAGGGATGTGGTGAGGGCCTCGATGTGGGGTTTGAAGGATAGGGAGGAGTCAAGGATTACCCCGAGGCATTTGGCTTGGGGGACTGGGGAGAGGGGGCAGTCGTTGACGCAGATGGATAGGTTGGGAGGTGGGGTGGAATTTCTTGGGGGGAAGACTATGAATTCAGTTTTGTCCATGTTGAGTTTAAGGAAGCGAGCAGAGAAGAAGGATGAGATGGCGGAAAGGCATTGAGGGATTTTCGAGAGTAGGGAGGTGATGTCGGGGCCGGACAGGTAGATTTGGGTGTCGTCGGCGTAGAGGTGGTACTGGAGGCCATGGGACTCGATGAGTTGCCCTAGGCCGAGAGTGTAAATGGAGAAAAGTAGGGGTCCCAGGACCGAACCTTGGGGGACTCCGACAGAAAGGGGGTAGGGTGAGGAGGAGGTGTGGGAGTGGGAGACGCTGAAGGTCCGGTCCGCTAGGTATGAGGAGATCCAGGAGAGGGCAAGGTGGGTGATGCCAAGGGATTCCAGGATCCTGAGAAGAAGGGAGTGGTCAACCGTGTCGAAGGCGGCAGACAGGTCAAGGAGTAGCAGGATGGAGTAGTAGTGTTTGTTCTTGGCGGTCAGTAGGTCGTTGGTGACTTTGGTCAGGGCTGTTTCGGTGGAATGGAGGGGTCGGAAGCCGGACTGTAGGCGGTCGAAGTGGGAGCACGAGGAGAGGTGAGAGGACAGTTCGGAGTGGACGTGTTGTTCAAGTAGCTTAGAGGCGAATGGGAGAAGAGATATGGGGCGATAGTTAGAGACAGAGGTAGGGTCAAGTGAGGTTTTTTTTTAGGATGGGCGTGATTAGGGCGTGTTTGAAGGCCGAGGGGAAGGTACCAGTGCTAAGTGAAAGGTTAAAGAGGTGGGTGAGGGCTGGGATGAAAATGGAGGTGTGGTTGGGAATGAGGTGGGATGGGAGCGGGTCGTGGGCGCTGGTGGTGAGGTGTGATTTTGACAGGAGGGAGGAGAGTTGGTCTTCAGTTATGGGGGGGAAGTGGCTGATGGAGGAGGAGGGCAGTGTAGGTGGGAAGGGGAGGTGTGGGGATAGTGGACCGAAGCTGCTTCTGATCTTGTCGATCTTCTCCTTGAAGAAGGTCGCAAAGTCTTCAGCAGAGATGAGGGGAGAAGGGGGAGGAGCAGGTGGGCGAAGTAAGGAGTTGAAAGTTTTGAAGAGCTGCTTGGGGTTGCGGGACAGAGAGGTTATAAGGGATGAGAAGAACACTTGCTTGGCGGTAGCGAGTGCCGTCTTGAAGTCAGTGATGGATTGCTTGAACAGAGCAAAGTGCTCGGGGGTGTGAGACTTTTTCCATCTCCTCTCGGCGACTCTGGACGCCCGTCTCAGGTTTTTAGTGAGGGTGGTGTGCCAGGGTTGCCTGTTAATGCGTGGAGCATGGAGAGTGGAGGGGGGCGGCTAGGTCGAGAGCGTTCGTTATGGTGGTGTTGTATAGGGTGGTGGCAATGTCAATGTCGTCAGCGCAGGGTATGTCGGTGAGAGGGAGGAGTGATTCAGAGAATAAAGGAAGATCAAGATCTTTTAGGTTTCGGCGAGGGTGATCAAGTTTGCGGAGAGGGAGTAGTGTGGCAGGGGAGGAGAGGGCGGAGAAGGTCAAGAGATGGTGGTCGGACAGTGTGAGTACCGAGGTTGTGAGGTTAGAGAGGGAGCAAAGGCGGGTAAAGATGAGGTCAAGCGTGTGGCCTTGTTCGTGGGTGGGAGAGGAGGACCATTGGGAGAGCCCTAGGGAGGTGGTCAAGGAAAGAAGGTTGGAGGCGGCTGGGCGGGGAGTGTCAATGGGGATATTGAAGTCGCCCATGATGATGGAGGGGATGTCAGTGGAGAGGAAGTGAAGTAGCCAGGTGGTGAAGTGGTCAAGGAAGGAGGCGGTGGGTCCGGGGGGGCGGTAGATGATGGCTATTTGGAGGTTGCAGGGGGAGAAGATTCGGACTGAGTGGGCTTCGAAGGAGGGGACAGTGACGGATGGGGGCTGGGGGATGGGGCTGAAGGTGCAGGAGTTGGACAGCAGTATGCCGACTCCACCGCCTTGTTTGCCAGAGGGACGGGGGGTGTGGGACAGGCTGAGGCCGCCGTAGGATAGTGCAGCAGGGGAGGCCGTGTCGGAGGGGGTGAGCCAGGTCTCGGTGAGGCCGAGGAATGACAGTTTCCTGGAGATAAAGAGATCATGGATGTCGGGGAGTTTGTTGCACACTGAGCGGGAATTCCAGAGTGCGCCGGGTAGAGCGGTAGGTGGGGCATGGGTTGGGGGAATGGGTCTGATGTTGGTGGGGTTGCGAGAGCAAGTGGTGGTGAGGTTGCGAGGGTTGGCGGTGGGTCGCGGGATGAAGGTTGTTGTTGGGATGTTGCGGGGGGGGCCAGGATTGGGGGAGATGTCACCGGCAAGGAGGAGGAGTAGGCCGAGGGTTAGCAGGTGGGAGCATGAGAGCTTGCGAGGCGGGCGTGCTTGTTTGGTAATTGAGGATTGAAAGTGAATGAAAAGGTCGGTGAAGTAGGTGAGGTGGTTCGGCAGGATAGAGGGTGAGAGCAGTATTTTGTTGCTGGGAGGGGGGATAAGTGGGGGTAGTAGGAAGTGGAGAAGGATGGGAGTGAGAGTGAGGAGTAGCGGGAACATTGCATACGGAGAACAGGGAGTGAATGTGGCAGCAGGGGTCAGAAGCAGAGTGGGGAAAGTTGTGGTAGTGGGTGAATGGTCATCAGTGGGGAGCGGTCATGGGATGAGGTGATGACCAGGGGATGAGATGTATGGTGGGGGGTCGGATGGATGGGTCAGATGGGGAAGTTGGGGGATCAGTCGAGGCGGTCGGGGTTGACAGAGGCGATTGCTGGGTTGGCTGATGGAGCAGCCGTGGGACAGGTGAGGCATCCAGGGGTCAGTCCGGGGTGGGATGCCACCAAGGTATGAGCTACAGTCCAGGGGAGATGTGGATGGGGATGAGATCTAGCAGTCCTGGACAGAATGGTGGAGCCGAGGACAAGGTGATACAGCCAGTATGGGGAGAAATAGTAGTCAAGAGGAGGTCAGATGGCTGGGGAGGAAGGGTGGACTGATGACTAGTTCCTTACTTGTGGAAGGGATTGCAGGAGTTAATATGAGATGAAGTAGCAAGGGTGGTAGAGATTAGAAGGGAAACATTGTGGGGGCTTTATATTCCTTTACCTGCCAGTCTTTTCCAGTCCATTTCTAGTCTATTTCTAAGTATTGTACTTAGAAAATGTACTTTGAAAGATGTAGTTTGGAAGATGCATGGATCAGACCAAGTCTGGATCAGACTTATGGTTCTGAATAAATCTGTAGCTAAATAGGTTTCAGGTGTTGATTAGTGGTGGTGTGGAAGAAGTGAGCAGATGATGGGGGTTACACAGAGGTAATAAAACAGGGGAAGGGCCTGGAGAACTAACTCTAGGTCATGCAACACTGATCATGAGGAATGGCAAAAAGCAGACACATGAAAGGTAAGAAAATATCAACAGATATAGATATTATAAGCACAGTAACTAAGCAGTGAGTATAGCAAAGCTGGGTGGATAGCTGGAAGTTCACAATGCGTACCTAACACACATTATATGCACAGTATCTAAGCAGTGAGTATAGCAAAGCTGGGTGGATAGCTGGAAGTTCACAATGCGTACCTAACACACATTATATGCACAGTATCTAAGCAGTGAGTATAGCAAAGCTGGGTGGATAGCTGGAAGTTCACAATGCGTACCTAACACACATTATATGCACAGTATCTAAGCAGTGAGTATAGCAAAGCTGGGTGGATAGCTGGAAGTTCACAATGCGTACCTAACACACATTATATGCACAGTATCTAAGCAGTGAGTATAGCAAAGCTGGGTGGATAGCTGGAAGTTCACAATGCGTACCTAACACACATTATATGCACAGTATCTAAGCAGTGAGTATAGCAAAGCTGGGTGGATAGCTGGAAGTTCACAATGCGTACCTAACACACATTATATGCACAGTATCTAAGCAGTGAGTATATGACTTTGTGACTTCCATTCACTCAGCTTTCCTGCCTGTCTCTCCTCACAAGAGAGGTATATGAAATTGTCACTTCTATTAACAGCATACTTGTCTTTTATTAATGTAATATACTGAAATCATCTTACTGTGTGTGATGTGGGATGTTCAGAGGTCATCTTTGGTTCAGAAGTGACCCATGATGGCCAGGAACTGTGTTTATTTGTCTTGCATTTATTGCCTCCTGCTGTCCTGAGTTTCTTTGATTGATTAACAAGTTTAATAGACCCAGATCTAAGTAGAAACTCACTATATGTGTAGAGTCAGCTAAGGGGTGAAATCATGCGGGGTCTTGCAATCATGCCAACTGCATAAGTGCCGACTGTACAAGTGTTACGCAGTTACACGGGGCAGTTAAACGGGGCAGGAAACGGGTAAGTCATGCAAGACAAACAGATATGTAATTTGTTCACTTGTGTTGCAATTATGTATTCACTATGTAAACCCCAGACTACTCTTCACTACTGACCACTCAGCCACCACTACTGCTCTCCTTCCTGCTGCATCTGACCACGCTACTCCCATCCCCCGCTCACCATCCTCAATATATCCCCTCCTTTGCACTCTCACTCCCATCCTTCTCCACTTCCTGCTACCCCCGCTCATCCCTCCACCCAGCAACAAAGTACTTCTCTCACCCTCCATCCTACCTAACCACTTCACCCACTCCTCTCATGACCTTCACGTTCAATCCTCCATCTCCAATCAGGCACGTCCACCGCGTAAACTCTCCTGCTGTCACCTGCTAACCCTTTCCCTGCTCCTCCTACTTGCTGGTGACATTTCCTCTAGTCCCGGCCCCCCCAGCACATCCACACAGTCACCTACACCCCACCCCCACATCCCATCACCAACTCTCATAACCTCACCATCACCCACCCTCGAAACCTGACCAACCTTAGACCCATCCCCCCA
>JARQOC010003886.1:0-13372 GCA_033576535.1 Allobates femoralis | reverse complement strand
TAAATCAAATTTAAACCTTTCCCCTTTTTTCCCCCCAAACCCCAAAAAAAACCTCCTAAAACTCCCTTTCCCAAAAAAACCCCATTAAACTCCCCCCAAAAATACCTTCAAAAAAACCCCCCTTTAATCAAAAATAATCTCCCCTCCTCTTTTCCCCCAAAATTTAACAAAAAACCCAACAACTTTCTTAAAAAATAAATTTCCCAAAATACCCCTCCAAAAAACCACCTTTATATAAAAAATTAAACCTTAAACCCATCCACCTTTTCCCCCCAACCCTCAAAAAAACCTCCCTTTTTTCCCCCCTAAAAAAAACCAAACTCCCCCCAATACCCATCCAAAACCCCACTTTAAAATTAAAAAAAATTTAAAAAAAACCCCTTTTTTTTTCCCCAAATCCCCAAAAAAATCCCCCCAACAACTAACCCTTAAACAAAATAAATTTCCCCCCCCTAAACCAAAAAACAAAAAAAAAATTTAATACAACCCCCTTTTAAATCCCCCAAACCAAACAACCCCAAATTAAACCACAAAAACATCTTTCCCCAAAAATTCCTCAAAAAAACCCACAAAAAAAATTTTCCCCCCCAAAACCCCCCCTTTACCCAAAATAACAAAAAAAATTCAACAAAAAAAACCCATAACAAAAAAACCTTTCCCCCAAAATTTTCCATAAAACCCAAATTCTTTTTAAAAATTTTAAAAAATAAACCCCCCTTTTTTAAAAACCCCCAAAATAAAAAAACCTTTAACACCCCCACAAAATAAAAACATAAAACCCCCCACCCCCCCCCCCAAAAAACCCCAAATAAAATTTCAAAAATTAAAACCTTCTTATTTCCCCAAATCCTAAAAAAAACCCCACCCCAAACAAAAAAAAAAAAATCTTTCCCCCAAACAAACCCTCAAAAAAACCCCCAAAATTTATTTAAAAATTTCAAAACAACCCCCCCAAATCCCCCCCCCCCCCTTTCCCCCACAAAAACCCTAAAAAATAACCCCCCAATACTAAACCAAAAAACCATTTAATCATATAAAATTTAAAATTTAAATTTTCTTCCTTTTCCCCCCTTAAAAAAAAAACCCCTCTAACTACCACTACCCTACCAAAAAATTTTTCCCCCAAATTACCCCCACCCCAAAAAAACCCACATTTTTAATAAATAAAAATTTAAAAATTTTAAACCCTCCTTTTCAACCCCCAAATTAACAAAAACTTTCCCTACCCCCACCAAAACACCAAAAAAACACTCCCCAAACATCCCCAAACCAAAAAAACCCCCCAACAAAAAAATTCAAAAACAACCAAACCCTTTTTTCCCCCAAAAAAACCCCCCATACCCCAACCAAACAAAAAAACCTCTCTCCCCAAAAAACCCTTTTTTAAAAAACCCCATTTTATCTTAAAAATTTTAATAATTAAATTCTCTAACCCCCCCAAAAATAACCCCCCAAAAAATTTACCCAAAAATACCAAAAAAAACCCCTAACTTTCCCCCCAAAAAACTCATAAAAAACCCCAACAAAACCTTTTAAATTTTCCCTTTTCTTTCCCCCAAACAAAAATTTTAAAAAACCCAATACAAAAAAACAAATTTTCCCCCCCCAAAAACACCAAAAACCAAAACAAAAAACCAAATAAATTTAAAACCCAAAAAAACCCCCCAAAAATCCAAACCCAAAAAAATTTCCCCCCCCCAAAAAAAACAAAACAAACCCTTTCCCCAAAATCCCCCAACCCAAAAAACCCCAATTTTCAAAAAAAATTTAAAATTTTAAAACCTTTTCCACCAAACTAACCAAAAAACTTCCAATCCCCTAAAAATAACAAAAAAAACTTTTCCCCAAATCCCCTATCAAAAACCCCCCTTTAAATTTTTCATTAAAAACCAAAACCCAACCCCTCTTTTTCCCCCCCCAAAATAAAAAAAATTTTCTAAAACCAACCCCTAATAAACCCTTTTTCAAACCTAATCTTCCCCCAACCCTCTTTAAAAACCAAAAATTCTAATAAAAAAAAATTTAAAACCCCCTCTTCTCCTTTCCCCCAAATCTCAAAAAAATCTTACATCCCCTAATAACCAAAAAACAAAATCCTTCCCCCAAAAAACCCCAAATTCATAAACCCTTCAATTAAAAAATTCAAAAAATTAACCCTTTTTAAAATCCCCCAAATATCCCAAAAACCCTTTAACCCCCAAATCCCCTAAAAAAAAAAATTTTCCAAAAAACCTCCATCAAAAAACCCCCCATTTTATTAAAAAATTAAAAATTAACACTTTCCCCACCCCCCAAAATAATAAAAAAAACCTTTTTTAAAAAAAATCCCCCAAACAAAACAAAAAAACTTCCCCCCAAAAACCTCCCTTTAAAAAAACCCCTCTTATTAAAAATTTAAAAATTCACTTCTCTTCCCCCCAAAATAAAAAAAAAATTTTTCCTACCCCTACATCCCCTAAAAACAAAAACCCCTCCCCAAAATCCCTCCCATCCAAAAACCCCAAAATTTTCTAAAAAATTCAATAATTAAAATTTTCATTTCCCCCCCCCCCCTAAAAAAACCCCCTTAACAACTTCCCATACAAAAATAAACTCTTCCCAAACATACCTCACCCCAAAAAAAATTCTATATCAAAAAAAAAATTTCAAAATTAAACTCTTCCCCTTTTTCCCCAATAAACAAAAAAATTTCCCCCCAAATACCAAAAAAATCCTTTTTCCAAACCCCCCCCAAACCCCTTTTTAAAATAAAAAAAATAAAAAAATTTTTTAAACACTTTAACCAATCCCTAAAAACTAACTTTCCCAAAATTATCCTCCAAAAAACCCCAATTTTAAAAAAAAAAACAAAAACCTTTTAAAACCCCCCTCCCAAAAACCCTTAAAAATCCCCAAAAAAATCCCCCAAAAACTACCAAAAAACCCAAAAAAAAATAAATCCCCTACCCCTTTTTCCCCCCCCAAAAAAAAAAAAAACCAAAAAAAAAACACCCCCTTTCACCCTTCCCCAATAAAAATTTCCCCCCCAAATAATATCCTTTAAAAAAATTAAAACCCACCCCAAAAATAAATCAAAATTATCCCTTCCAAAAAAAATTTAAAATAAAAATCATTTTCCCACCCTCCCTTCATTATAAAATTTCCCAACCCCCAAAAATCCATCCCCTTTTAAAATTACCCCTATCCCCCCAAAACCTAATCCAACCAAATTACCCCCTTCACCCCAAAAAAATAAATAAAAATCCCCTTTCCCCCCCTCCCTATAAAATTCCCCCCCAACCCCACCTTTAAAATAAACCCCAATCAAAATAAAATAAAAAATTTTTCCCCCCCCCCAAACCCCCCAAAAATCCAAAAAAAAATCACCTTTCACCCCCCCCTCCTAAAAAATTTTCCCCCAAAAAATTTCTCTTTTTAAAATTAACCCCCTATCCCCCAAAAAATCTAATCCAAAATTTTCCCCCTCCTACCCAACCCCCCAAAAAAAAAAAAAAAAACCCCCAATCTTTCCACCCCCCCCCCCTAATAAAAAATTTCCCTTTCCCCCCAAAAATCCCCCTAAAAAAACTTAACTACCCCCCATAAAACTCCTAATTACCCCCAATTACCCCCCTCCCCAAACCCCAAAAAATAAAAAAAAACCCCATCTTAAACCCTTACTTTTAAAAAATTTCCCCCAACAAAAAAATCCTTTTAAAAACAAACCCCCTTCCCCACTCAAAAAACCCCATAAATTACCCAATTACTCTCCTACCCCAAAAAAAAATTTAAAAAATACCCCCTTCCCACCTTTATATAAAATTCTCAAAAAAATACACTTTTAAAAATAAACCTACCCCATAAACTCTAAAATAAAACAATTAACCCCTCATCCCAACCCAAAAAAAAAAATTCAAAAACATTTTCCCCCCCTTACCTTCCCATAAACTAAAAAATACTCCCCTTTAAAAAATTTTAAACCTATCCATCCAAAACCCCAAAAATCAAAACAATTCTTCCCTCTAAACAAAAAAAAAATCATCCCCCTTTCCCCCTCCTAAACTAAAATTTTAAAATTTAAATCTTCTATATAAAAATAAACCCCCACCCAAAACCCCTTTAATAACCAAATTATCCCTCCCCTATAAATAAAAATTCACATTCCCTCTCTCTTTCCCCCACATCAACAAAAAATTTCCTCTACCCCTACAATAATACAAAAAAAATTTCCCCCCAAACTCCCCTCCCACCAAAAAAACCCACATTCTATATATATAAAAATTTCAAATAATTAAAACTTCATTTCTCCCCCAAAACCATAAAAAAAACTTCTCACCTACCCCTACTCACCATAAAAAACCCCATAAACCTTTTCCCCAAAAAAACTCCCAAAAAACCCCCACTTTTAAAATTATTCTAAAAAAATTTAACAAAAATAACACCACTCTTCCATTCCCCCCCAATCATACAAAAAAACCCTTCCATATAATAACCATAACAAAATAACTCCTTTCCCAAAATAATATCAAAAAACCCCACTCTATATCATATAAAAATTTCAACTAATAAATCTCATTCTTCATATCCCCCAAATCCTAAACAAACAAATTCTAACTACCTACATACCCAAAAACAAAATTAAACTTTCCCCCAATATACCCCCCAAAATCCAAAAACCCAATTTCTCATATATATAACAAATTTTTCAAATCAATTAAAACCACCTTCTTCATTCCCCCCCAAAATCCTAACAACAACTTCACATCCCTCCATCACCCTAAAAAACCCATAAACTCTTCCCCAAACATACCCCTCCACCCCAAAAAAACCCACATTCTTATTATAAAATTAAATACAATTAACTCTATTTCCCCCCCAAATCATACCAAAAAATTCTCCCCTACTCATAACCATAACAAACTAAACCCCTTCCCCCCCCCCAAACATTACCTCCATTCAAAAAACACCCCCCATTCTATATCATAAAAAAATTTCAAAAATAATTCCACCCTTTTCTTCCCCCAATCATACCAAAAAAACTCTCTAAACTCCCCCAATACCCATAACAAAATAACTTTTCCCCCCCAACATCCTCCATCCAAAAACCCCCAACCCCAATTAAACCAAATTCCCATAATAAACTTCTTCCTTTCCCCCCAAATCATAAAAAAACTCCTTCACTACCTACATCCCCAAACAAAAATAAATTCCCCAAACATACCTCATCCAAAAACCCCCACATCTCAAAATATCTAAAACCCAAAAATAAACACCCTTCTCTTCATTCCCCCCCAAACCCATACAAAAAAACTTTCACATCTACTACCCCATAACAAACATAAATCTTTCCCCCAAAATTACCCCCATCCAAAAAACCCACTTTCCCTATATAAATAAAAATTTTAATAATTAACACACTTCCTCCATTCCCCCAACCAAATCACAAAAAAACTTCACTACCCTAATACCATAACAAAAATAAAACTCTCCCCCCAACATACCTCCATCAAAAACCCCATTTCTATATAAACAAATTTCAAATTTATTAAATCCTCCCCCTCATTTCCCCAAATCCTAAAAAAAATTCCTTACATACCTAATAACCCATAACAAAAATAAACCCTTCCCCCCCAACCCATACCTCATCCAACAAAACCCCATTTTTATACAAAAAAAAAAAAAAAAAAAAAAAAAAAAAAAAAAAAAAAAAAAAAAAAAAAAAAAAAAAAAAAAAAAAAAAAAAAAAAAAAAAAAAAAAAAAAAAAAAAAAAAAAAAAAAAAAAAAAAAAAAAAAAAAAAAAAAAAAAAAAAAAAAAAAAAAAAAAAAAAAAAAAAAAAAAAAAAAAAAAAAAAAAAAAAAAAAAAAAAAAAAAAAAAAAAAAAAAAAAAAAAAAAAAAAAAAAAAAAAAAAAAAAAAAAAAAAAAAAAAAAAAAAAAAAAAAAAAAAAAAAAAAAAAAAAAAAAAAAAAAAAAAAAAAAAAAAAAAAAAAAAAAAAAAAAAAAAAAAAAAAAAAAAAAAAAAAAAAAAAAAAAAAAAAAAAAAAAAAAATCCCCACCCCCAAAAATTTAAAACCCCCCCACAAAAAAATTTCCCCCCCTCCCAAAAAAAAAAAAAAACCCCAAACCCCCCCCCAAAAACCCCAAACCTCTTTTTTCCCCCCAAAAAAAACCCTCCAAAAATTCCCCCCAAAACCCAAAACCCCAAACCCAAAAACCCCTAAACCCAAAAAAAAAAATAACTTCCCCCCCCCCCCCAAAAAACTTCATCAAAAACCCCCCCCAAAAATCCCCCCTTTTTCAACCCCCCAATCCCAAACCCTTAAACCCCAAAATAAACCAACCCCCCCAAAAAAAAAAAAACCCCAATTTTTAAACCCCCCCCCAAACCCCCCCCTTTAATATTCCCAAAATTTCAAAACAAAAAAAAACCCTTTTACCCCCCAAAAACCAAAAACCCCCCCTTCCCTTTTAAACCCAAAAACATAAAACCCCCCCCCCAAAAAACCCCCCCCCTAAAAAACCCCCCCCAAAACCCCTTAAAAAATACTAAAAACCCCCAAAAATCCCCCCCCAAAAAAAAAACTAAAAAACCCCCCAAAAACCATAAAAAAATTTTCCTTTTTTCCCCCCAAAAAAACCCCCCCCAAAAACCCATCCTAATTTTTTTCCCAAAACCCTTTTAAACCCCCCCAAAAACCTTTTAAAAAAAACCCCCTTTTAAAACCCAAAAAAAAAACCCCCCCCCCCCCAAACCCCAAAAATCCTTTTAAAAAACCCAAAACCCCACAAATTTTTTTAAAAATCAAAACTTCATCTTTCCCCAAAAAAAAATAAATTTTCCCCTCCCCCCCACCCTCCAAAAAAAATTTTTTTCCCCCAAACAAAACCCCCCAAAAAATTTCCCCCCCCCATTCCTTTTCTCAAAAAAAATAAAAAAAAAAAAATTTTCCCAAAAAAAAAATTTAAAAAACCCCCCCCCCCCCAACCAAAAAAAATTTTAAAAAAACCCCCTTAAACCCCTTTTTAAACCCCCCTTTCAAAAAAAATCTCTTTCAAAAATTTTAACAAAAATAACCCTTTAAAACCCCCTTCAAAATTTTTTAAAAAAATTTTCAAAAATAACCCCTTCCAACCCTTTTCATCCCCCAATTTTAAACCCCCAAAAAACCCCCCTTAAAATTTCATATAAAAACAAAAATAATTACCCCCCAAAACCCACCCCCAAAAAATATACATTTCCTTCCCACCCAAACAAAACCCCCCCTTCATATAAAAAAAAACCACCCTTTCTCATCCCAAAATTTTCCCAAAATTTTCATAAAAAAAAAATATCCCCACCCTTCACCCATATCAAAAAACATACTTAAAATTTAAATTCCCCCCCCCTCTCCCCAAAAAATTAAAACCCCCTAATAAAAAACCCCTTTTTTCCCCCCCAATAAAAAACCCCTTCTTTTTAAAATTAAAAATTCATTTTTCCCCCACAACAAAAATTCCCCAAACCCAACAAAAAAACCCCACCCCCAAAACATTTTTCTTAAAATAAAAAAAAATTTTCCCAAATTAAAATAAAAAAACCCTCCAACAAAAAAAACCCCCCCAAAAAACTCTTCCCAAACCCCCCCCCAAAAATAAAAATTAAAAAAACAAACCCAACCAAACTACAAACTAAATTCAAAAAAAAACACACAAACAACCCCAAAAAATAACCCCCAAAACCATCCCAACAAATACCCAACCAATCCCCAAATCAAAACAACTCCTCTACATTCCATAACAAAATAACCCCCTCAAACACACCCCAAAAAAACCTATTCAACCAAACAATTCCCAAAAAAATCACTAATTCACACCCCCCCAAATACACAAAACAACTACAACCTAACATCAAATAAACTTTAACCAACTCCACCACAAAACAATTTCTAACAAAAAAACAAATATTACCCCCACACCCCAACAAAAACACCACCCACACCCCAACCAACAACAAAAACCAACAACCCTCAACAACACCCAACCCACCAAAACCAACCACCATACCAACAACCACCACCACCCACCCACAAACCCACCCCCCCCCCCCCCCCCCCCCCCCCCCCCCCCCCCCCCCCCCCCCCCCCCCCCCCCCCCCCCCAAAAAAACCCCCCCACTCACCAACAACACCCCACCAACCCCCACAACACCACAACCACCCCTAACAAACCATCAAAACCACCCACCACCCCCCCCCAACCCCCACACCCACCCCACACAAAACCCACACCCAAAACCCAACACCCCACCCCCCACCCACAAACCCCCCAAACCAAAAACACACCAAACTCAACCCCCAACCACCACACCCCAAAAACACACACCCACACCCCACCCACACCAACACACCACACCACCCCACCCAAAACACACACCCCACAAAAACACCCAACCCCCCAACAAAACACAAACCCCAACAACCCACACCCAAACACCAACCAAACACTCACCAACCCAAAACCACCACACCCCAAACCCACCCCACAAACCCACAACAACACCCACCAACACCCCCCCACAAACAAACCCACACCCACAACACCACACCCCACCCAACCAACCCCAACCCCACAACCACAAACCACACCCAAAACCAACAAAAACACCCAAAACCCCCCCACCCAAACCCCCAACACCAAACCCAACACCACAAACCAACCACCCACCCAACCCATCACACAAAACAACCACCCCACACCACCCCCAACCCCCAACCACCAAACCCACACACAACACCACCACCCAAACAAACCAACCCCCAACCAAACACCCACCACAAAACAACCCCACAAAACACAACACACCCAAAAACAAACACAACCCACACAACCAACCCACCCAAACCAAACCCATCCACCCACCCCATCCAACACCACACAACCCAACACCCACCACCAACACAAACACCCCAACCCCACACCACCAACACAACCCCACCCACAACAATCACACAACCACCACAAACCTACAACTAACACCAACCAACACCACACAAACCAATCCACAACCCACCCCCCCCACCCATAACACAACCAACCCCAAACAAACACACACCCACCCACACCAACTCCAACCCCCCACCCACCACCCCAAAAAACCAAAACAACCCACCAAAACCCCACAACAAAAACCCCAACACCCCCCAATACCACACAACCCACCACCCCCACCCCACAAACAACACACAAAACAAAACCCAAACCAACAACACACCCCCACACAACCCAACCAACAACCACAACACCACCCACAAACAACCCCACACCAACCACCCCAAACCAACACCACAAACCAACACCCCCAACAAAACCACAACAACCAACCACCACAACCACACCACAACCCAACAACACCCCCCCAAACCAAAACACCCCCCAAACCCCAAACCACACCCAACCACCAACAACCCCCACCACACCCACCAAAACACCAACACCACCCCACCAACCCCCACACCCACCAAACCCACCAAACCAACCCCCACAACACCCCAACCCAAACAACCCCCACCAACAACCACAACACCCACCACCCCAAAACAACCCCCCAACCAACACCCCCACCCACACCCACACCAAACAACCCACCACAACACCAAACAACCCACCACCCACAAACCCCAACCCCCACAACCCCCCCACAACCACCCCACCCAACCCACCCCACCCCCCCCCCACCCCCCCCCACACCCCACCCCCACCACCCCAACACCCACCCAAACCCACCCCACACAACCCAACCACACCCACAACCAAAACCCACACAAACCACCACCACCACCACACAACCCACACAACCAAACCCACCCACCACCAACACCCACCCAAAACCAAACCCCAAACCACAACCACACAACCCACCACCCCAAAACACCCCACACCACCACAAACCACCAAACCCCACACCAACAACACCCCCCACACCCCACCCAACAACCCCAACACCAACACCACACCACAACCCCCCACCCCCAACCCACACCCCACCAAACCAAAACACCAAACACCCCCCCCCCCCCACCACCACCCACCACACCCCCACACAACCCCAACCCCCCCACCCACCCAAACCCACCAAACCCCCCCAAACCACACCCCCAAAAACCCACACACCAAAACCCAACACACACACCCACCAAACCCCAAAACCCAACCCCACCCACCCAACACCACCCACCCACAACCCACAACCCCCCCAACAACACCCCCCCACACCAACCAACACCCCCCACCACCACCCACCCACCAAAAACACCCCACCAACCACACCAACACCCACCCACCCACCAACAAACCCCCCCCCCAACCCCACCACAACCCCCACACCCCCCCCCCCCACAACCCCCACCCCCCCCCCCACACCCCCACACAACCACCCCCACACCCACCCACACCCCCACCCCCCCCACCACCAACCCCAAACACCCCACACACAAACCAAACCCCACCCCAACAAAACCAAACCCTACCCCTCTCTCCATTTCCCCCAATCCATACAAAAACAACTTCAAACTACCCTACAAACCCCCCCCCACCCCAAACATACCCCCAAAAAAACCCCACCACTAATCATAAAAAAAAACTAATAAAACCCACCTTCCTTTCCCCCCAAAAAACAAAAAACCCAAAAATCCAAAACAAACTTTCCCCCCAACCTCCCCATACCCATTAAAAAACCTAAAAAATCCTTAACCCCCACCAAACAAACCCCCTAAACTACAAAATAACCCCAAAATACCCCTAAACCCAAAACAAATAAAAATACCACAACCCCTCCACCCCAAATCCACAAAAAAACCTCTATCAAAACTCCCAAAAACCAAAACAAACCAAAAATTCCAACCCCAAAACCACCCAAATCAAAAAACCCCCAACCTCCCTATCAAAAAATTCAACCAACAAACCCCCTATTTCCACCCACTACAAAAAACTCCTCACACTACCCACTACCCAAAAAAAAACAAACCTACCCCCCACAACAACCCCTCCCCAAAAAAACCCACAATAATACATTAAAAACAAAAATTTAACCCACCCACTCCACCCCCAAAATCAAACAAAACCTCCATACCCACCACAAACCATAAAAAACCCAAAACCTCTCCCCCCCAAAACACCCTCCACCAAAAACCCCCCAAACCCCAATAAATAAAAAATTTTAAAAACTTAACACCCTAATTCCCCCCCCAATCCATACAAACAACACTCTCTCACAAACCACCTAATAACCATAACAAAACATAAACTCTCATCCCCCCCAAACATACTCCCACCATCAAAACACCCCCCACATTACAATCATATAACAAATTTCAAACATATTAACCACCCTCTTCCATTCCCCCCCAAATCATACAAAAAAATCTTAAACTCCCCTAATCCCCATAAAAAAATAAACTTTTCCCCCCCAAACAAAACCCTCCCCAAAAAACCCCCCATTTATATTTTAAAAATTTAAAATAATTAACACCTTTCCTTTTTCCCCCCCCAAATAACAAAAAATCTAAACTCCCCTAATAACCCAAAACAAAAAAATTTCCCCCCTTCCCAAAAATACCTCCATCAAAACCCCCAATTTATAAATATAAAATTTAAATAATTAAACCTTTTCATTTCCCCCAAATTAAAAAAACTTCTACCCTAAAATAACCCAAACAAAACATAAACCCCTTCCCCCCCAAACATCCCTCCCATCAAAAACACCCCCCACAATCTATATAATTAAAAATTTCAAATAACTTACAACCACTCTCTCTCCACCCCCCCAAATCTATAAAAAAAACTCTTAACACTACCTAATACCCATAACAAAATAAAACTCCTCCCCACCCCCAAAAATACCTCCATAAAACACCCCCCCATTCTAAAATTATAAAAATTTCAAATACTTAACACCATTTCTCATTCCCCCCAAATCATACAAAAAACATCTTCACACTACCCCTAATCACAAAACAAAACATAAACCTTCTCCCCCCCCAAACCCTACCCATCAATAAACCCCCAATTTATACATTAAAATTTCAAATAATTAACATCCTCTCCATTCCCCACACCAAAAAAAAAATCCCCCTAACTACCCTACAAACCCAAACAAACCATAAACTCCTTCCCCCCAAACATACCTCTAAAAAAACCCCCCCAATTATATCATAAAAAATTAATAACTTAACCCTCTCTCCCATTCCCCCCCAAATCATAAAAAAATCTCTCAACACCCTAATAACCCATAAAAAAATAACTTCCCCCCCAACATACCCCTCCCAAAAACCCCATTCTATATATATAAAAATTTAACATAATTAAAACACTCCCCTCATTCCCCCCCCAAATCATAAAAAAACTCCCTCTCACACTACCCTCATACCATAAACAAACATAAACTCTTCTCCCCCCAAACATACCCTCCAACAAAAAACCCAATTCTATATCATAACAAATTTAACATAATTAACCCCTCTCTCATCCATTCCCCCCAAATCCATACAAAAAACCTTTCACTACTACATTCCCTAAAAACATAACAAAATTAACTCCCCCCCAAAACTCCAACCCATCAAAAAAACCCCAATTCTTAAAAACAAAAAACTTTCCCCCCCCCCCCCCCCCCCCCCCCCCCCCCCCCCCCCCCCCCCCCCCCCCCCCCCCCCCCCCCCCCCCCCCCCCCCCCCCCCCCCCCCCCCCCCCCCCCCCCCCCCCCCCCCCCCCCCCCCCCCCCCCCCCCCCCCCCCCCCCCCCCCCCCCCCCCCCCCCCCCCCCCCCCCCCCCCCCCCCCCCCCCCCCCCCCCCCCCCCCCCCCCCCCCCCCCCCCCCCCCCCCCCCCCCCCCCCCCCCCCCCCCCCCCCCCCCCCCCCCCCCCCCCCCCCCCCCCCCCCCCCCCCCCCCCCCCCCCCCCCCCCCCCCCCCCCCCCCCCCCCCCCCCCCCCCCCCCCCCCCCCCCCCCCCCCCCCCCCCCCCCCCCCCCCCCCCCCCCCCCCCCCCCCCCCCCCCCCCCCCCCCCCCCCCCCCCCCCCCCCCCCCCCCCCCCCCCCCCAAAAAAAAAAAAAAAAAAAAAAAAAAAAAAAAAAAAAAAAAAAAAAAAAAAAAAAAAAAAAAAAAAAAAAAAAAAAAAAAAAAAAAAAAAAAAAAAAAAAAAAAAAAAAAAAAAAAAAAAAAAAAAAAAAAAAAAAAAAAAAAAAAAAAAAAAAAAAAAAAAAAAAAAAAAAAAAAAAAAAAAAAAAAAAAAAAAAAAAAAAAAAAAAAAAAAAAAAAAAAAAAAAAAAAAAAAAAAAAAAAAAAAAAAAAAAAAAAAAAAAAAAAAAAAAAAAAAAAAAAAAAAAAAAAAAAAAAAAAAAAAAAAAAAAAAAAAAAAAAAAAAA
>JARQOC010003885.1:0-13372 GCA_033576535.1 Allobates femoralis | reverse complement strand
AAGCACAGGCGCTCAGTGCATCACAGCATGGCACAAACATTTAAATACACCTTCACTCCTGCTAAGTTCTCTTGAGGCTTAAATCTGGCATACGGGTCCTGAATTGTGGGCCTTTCTATTTTGTGATAATTTTAGATGTTTTACAATGTCCCTTTGTAAACATTATATAAAAAAAAGTGACACAAAAAAAAATAAGGCCCATCAGTGGTGGACACAGAAAAGGGCCCCTATGCAAGAACAAGATTTGGGCCCTTTGGCTGCCCAAGAACTCATCATGCACAATTTTACCTGCTGTGGAGGTATAAATGCCCCCCCCCCCCCACCACCTCTTGAGCTCCTGTCCAACTGCACAGGCTACACCAATGATACGTCCGCCCCTGAGCCCCATATCTCATACTGTATGGTGTATGAGGGGCGCTCATTAAAGATTTCCCCTCACCCACTTCTATCTATTGCAGGACACTGAATCTCCACAGGTGTAATGATATAAGTCTCTGTAGGTTGCGTGCCAATTTGCAACTCTGAACTAATACCGATCTTTCTTTTACAGGTTATGAAGTGGTGAGAGGTGTGATAACGGAGTCAGTGGAATACAGAGCAGTCATCAAGTTCCTGTACTGGAAAGGCCGCACCACCGAGGAAGACATTCAATGAGATGAAAGAAGTTTATGGTGACGATTACCCATCACATCATGTAGTTAAGAACTGGCATCATCACATCAAATGTGGTTGAACTTCGGTAGAAACAGCTCCAATTGCAGGGCGATCCTATTCCGCTGTCGATGAACACAACTTTCCAGTAAAGGAACTTGATGACTGCTCTGTATTCCACTGGGTCATTATCACACCTCACACTTCAACACCTGTATAAGAAAGAGCGTTATCAGTTCAGAGTTGGAAATTGGCACATAACCTATAGACACTTTTTTTTTTTAAATCAGATATTTTTATTAGACATATTCATTTGGCAAACATCGTAGAGATATCACATATATTCCAAATTTTGACATACTTAAACCCACATCCCTGTCCCCCACCCCACCCCCCCCTTCCAATATCATAACAATAGCATCAGTAACCAAAATCCGACTCAGATAACCATCCTAACCCTCCATAAAACCCCCCCCCCCCCACACCCTTTTCCCTCCCTCACCCCCCATTTTACAGACAGCAATAAACTCCCATTAACTATATACCGTTAAGGTCTAGTCATAGTTGAGCATATATCTGTAACAGAAACCTCTTGATACCGCAAACATCAAGGCATAGTTCAGCCAGAACACCCACCCATCCCTCTTGATCCTACATCACCCAGGCCTGTTACCTCCCCGTAGCCAAGCAGACCAAATCTTTTCAAATTCTCCGGGCCTATTCCTTTTTAAATATATACTTTCCTCTGTCCGTATAACGTATTCTACCTGCCGGATATACTCCGTCCTTGTGGGGGGCTCAGCCCTGATCCAACAACGAGCAATTAACTTCCGAGCCACATAAAGTAGTCTGGCAATCGCCACTTTCCGAGTATTCTGGACCTCAATTTCCTCCACATACCCAAGCACACACACCAGAGGAGATCTGGGCACCACACATTCATATCTACCTTCCATCAGACTCAACACTACCACCCAAAATGCTTGCAACCTCGGGCATTCCCACAACATATGTAAAATTCCAGCATCCTCATTCATACACCTCGGGCATTCAGACGTGTCACGCACCCCAATCCTGTGCAGAAATGCAGGAGACCGGTATGCCCTATGTATAGTATACAACTGAGACAACCTGCCGGGCTCACTCAGAGATATTTTCGGGATATAACCCAATATAGTTTCCCAAACCTCATCATCCATGACCCCTATGTCCTCTTCCCATCTCCCTCTGGCCCGTATAGGGTGTCCCAACAAAAATGTATGCAACAAATCCTTATATACGGTGGAAATGACTCCCCTTGTACTCCCCTCTCCACAAACATAGCTCAGCACTATATCATTGCATATTGTAAGAGGGCCCCTCTTCAACTGTGCTCGGAAGGCATGTTGGATTCCCATGTATCGAAACCTGTCTGATCCCAAGAGCCCAAACTCCTCCTGTAAAGATTCAAAAGGCTTCAAAACATTGTTTCTCACCAGTTGTGACAAATAACATATTCCTTTCCGTCTCCAGTCCCGTAGGTCACCCATTTTATCAAATTCCACCAAGTTGGCATTGCGCCATATGGGGGAGTAAATTGTGGGCCCCCTTAGCCCTCTAAGTTTTTTAATTTTGCTCCAGACTCTGTGCACTAAATGTAATGTGGGAAATGTCTTGCCCAACTTTCGAAAAATCCCAGCCTCCAATCCCTGCACCAACGGAACTCTCTGCACCACCTGTTCAATCATGGATTGCACCGAGTTCTGCTCTGCCCTCGCAACCCATCCACGGAAATGTTGGGATTGAGAGGACAGGAAATAGATCCAAGGATTGGGGACTGCGAGCCCCCTTCGTCCTTCGACCTCTGCAGAATTTCAAATTTAATTCTGGGTTGCGCCCCCCCCCATACCAAGTCCCGGAAGATCGAACTAAGCCTCTGAAATATTTCCCACGGGAGCCACACCGGCGAATTATGGAGCACGTATAAGAGCTTAGGCATTAGTACCATTTTAGCTAAATTTGATCTACCCACCACCGAGAGGCGCAGCCTACACCACGTCCGAGCCTTGTCTTTTAACCTATGCATCAATGGCAGCAGATTCAATTTCACATATTCTGTGACCGGCAGAGACACCATGATGCCCAAATACTTAAATTTATCAACCATCCGAAGCCCACTGGGGCCAGGCTGCACCACTACCTCTGATCCATCTCTGTCCACCATCATTAGGCTAGATTTGTCCCAATTTATTTGCAGTCCTGACATTTTACCAAATAAAGAGATAACCCCCACCGCTTGATCCAGCGTCACACCGGGATCCTGCAAAAAAAGGAGCACATCATCTGCATACATAGCGATTTTCTCCTCCACTCCCCCAAATCTAAAGCCCTTCACTGTCTCGTTCCCCCGAATGTGAGCAGCTAGTGGCTCAATTGCAATGGCAAACAACAAGGGAGAAAGAGGACACCCCTGACGCGTGCCCCTAGTAAGCCGAAACCCTTCAGATCTTTCTCCATTGACTCTAATTCTTGCAACCGGGGAGGAGTACAACAACCGCACCCACGAGACGAACGCCGGGCCAAAGCCCATCCTCTCCAGCACTGCCCAGAGATAGTCCCATTCCACGCTGTCGAACGCCTTGTGAGCGTCTAAAGACGCCACCACTCTTCTCCCAGCATTATCCGCTGGTAATTGAATATTGAGGAAAAGTCTTCTCAAGTTAATAGCAGTTGATTTATTAGGCATGAAGCCCGACTGATCCGGGTGGATCACACTAGTGATCACCCCCCTCAGTCTATTTGCCAATACTTTTGCTAACAATTTGGCATCCACTGACAGCAATGAAATGGGCCTATAAGATTCCGGCCTCTGAGCATCTTTACCTTCCTTTGGCAGAACCACTATTGTTGCCTCCCTCATGGATTCCGGCAGTGCCCCCTCCTCCAACGCACTAGTGAACACCTCCCCCAACCTCGGCAATAGGACCTCTTTCAATTGTTTAAAGACTTCTGCAGGCAGCCCATCTGCCCCAGGAGCCTTATCCCCCGCCATAGACGACAGAGCTTCCTCCAACTCCTCCACAGCCAGCGGACGATCCAGCATCTCCCTATCCTCTACACTCAGCACCGGCAGCCGTGCCTCCACCAGGAACTCCTCAATCTCCCCACTAGTCACAGACAGCTTGGATGTGTATAGATCACTATAAAATCGTTTAAAAATCTGTACTATCTCTTTAGTGTCCGACTCCAACTCACCCCTTTCATTATACAAGCTGTATATATAGGACGATTCTCTCTGGGCTGCTGTTATAACCGATAAAAGGTGACCGACTTTTTCACCATCCTCATAAAACGAAATCCTTTGAAATTCCTGCCTCCTTTGCGCTCCCCTCAAACGGATCCCATCCACCTTCTCCTGTGCTATCCGCAAATTCCTCTGCGCCCCGGGGTGGGCCGACTCACTGCCTCTTCTTCAGCCGCCCTCAACGCCTCCAGCGCCTCGTGGTCCTCCCTTCTAGACTCCGTCTTACAATGGGAAATACCTCTAATGAAAATCCCCCGCAGAAAGGCCTTCATTGAGTCCCACACTACACCTGCAGAGGCACTTCCGTCATTTATCTCAAAAAACTCTGAGATCTCCCCCAGAATCCCTTGCATATCTAATGATTTCAACCATGCCGGGTGAATTTTCCAATCCCTCCCATGACATCCCCCACTCTGTCCGGTGGATATTACCACTTCAAGTGGCTTGTGGTCCGAGGCCACCCGTGGCTTATATTCTACTGTTTTGATCCAAGAATCCATTACCCAATTCCCCAATGCCAGGTCTATTCTGGACATGGAACCATGCGATGAGGAGAAACAGGAGTAGCACCGAGCCTCTAAATTCCTCACCCTCCACAAATCTACCAATCCAACCTCTTTAATATATCGTGCAAATGTTGTATCTCCATCTCCCTCTCGCTCATTTTGGATGTGCCTGCTTCTGTCCAATCTTTTGTGTAATACATTGTTCATATCTCCTATGACCAATATTGGGATCCCAACCCTATGTCTAGTGAATTCCAGTATCTCCTGCAGCTTCGCATCAGAATATGGTGGTGGAAAATAGACCGCAATCAAACACATTAATCTACCATACACCCGACACACAATATAAACATACTGCCCATCCGCATCAATCCGCACCTCGATCTCCTCAAATGGCAATGACGCATGGACCAGGACCGAAACCCCCCTCGCATAGTTGGAGTAGGTAGCGTGATATGCCTTTCTGATCCACCTCCGTGCCAACACCCCGGTCCGCTCTTTGACTAAATGGGTCTCCAACAGGCATATCACTGACGGCTTGTATGACATAACATGATGTAATACAGCAGCCCTTTTAGTCCTGTCTGCCAACCCTCTCACATTCCAGCTTACGATTCTAACTGAACCCGCCATTATATCTCAAAATATTTAAATGCCAATAATCTCGCCACCCACCACTGTCTGAAAAACCCTCCCCCCCTTCCCCGCCCCAATACCCAAAGTAACCTATTCTCAACTTTTGCCCCATCCCCCCAACCTAACCCCCCTGGATTAGTTTCCCTCAGTACGAGAGTGGGTAAAATCTCCTGACCCGACCCCCACTATACACCCCTCCGTTGTCCCAGCCCTGCAAGCTGAGATACAGCACCTCAAATCACCTAGTGGTAACTATACCCCTTTTACACCCACCATCCCCCCCCCTCCCGCCATTAGCAAACATTTCAAAATTAACAAACTTAATTTACAGAAGCCGCAACCGCCGCCTCCCCTCAAAACAACCACCCTCCTTTCCGGCCTTATTTATACAAGTGCTGCAATAGCATCACAAAAGGAAAAACTCAAAAATAACAGTCACAGACAAAAAAGAAAGGCAAAATGTGGATGGTCGTATAGTTGAATAAGCCAGGGAACCATCTTAACCATATAACACTCCTGGCCTGACGTGTCCCGACCTAGCAGAAAAAGAACAGGCGCCAACTACCGCCTTGTTCAACCGTCTCCACTGGCCCGCAGCTTTTTGTTGTTACGTTCTAGCCAGTCTGTGGCTTCTCCCGGTGACAGGAAAAAGTGAACTTTTTCAAAGGCCTCAACTCTTAACTTTGCTGGGTATAACATGGAATACTTTAACCCCAGCTCTCTCATTTTCTTTTTAACTTCAACAAAAGTCATGCGCATCCTCTGCACCGTAGGAGAGTAGTCAGAGTACAAAGAAATGTGCTGGCCATCGATTGTCATATCTTCCACATATCTTGCTTTCCTCAATATAGTATCTCTGTCCCGATAATTCAGGATTCTCGCCAGGATGGCACGGGGGCCTTTTCCCGGAGGCTGGGGTCTCATGGGCACTCTGTGGGCACGCTCCACAGCAAATGCCTTTGACAATGCAGTGGCACCAATTTTTCCAAGGAACCATTTTTCAACAAATTCAGTTGGGTTAGATCCCTCTGCCTTTTCCGGCACCCCGACAATTCTAATATTGTTCCGCCGGGAGCGGTTTTCCAGGTCATCGTTCTTTGCGGTGACCTCAGCCAGTTGTGCAGCGTGCTGCCTCTGCAATTTCTGGATTTTGTCAACTATATCCTCCGTATTACCGACCCTTTTTTCCACCTCTCCTGTACGTGTGTCAGCCTTACTCATAGAGGTTTTAATATTCAATATCTCAGTTTGCATCCCATGTACTTGTTGAGTTAGGGTTGTAAGAGCTTCCTTGCAGAAGCTCACAACCGCAAACACATCTCTGATAGTGGGCTCAGCAGCACTTGTATCCTCATGCTCCTTCCCTTTCATAGCTGTGCTGCAGCCACTGGCCCCCTTTAGAACAGAGTCACACTCCTTATCATCCTGGGTCACCTCCAGCTCCTCTTCCTCCTCTTCTGCCCCAGTCTCCATAACACTGTGTCCCTGCACACTTCTCTCCCCCTCCGCCACCCTGGCAAACCTGTCCAGCTTTGCTGCTGCCGCCATCCTCCTGGCACAGGCCGCATTTTCCCTGGCCGCGTCCTCCACCGCTATGGCGCCATCTTGGAACTTCCCGCCCTCCATGGCGCCGGCGTCTCTCTGCCGCCTGCGGGTCATCACAGCGTTGCGCGCAGCTCCGGTGTCTCCCCGCAGTTCACGGGGCCTCAGGCACTCAGTGTCAGCGTTTCCCGGCTCCAGCACTGCGGCGGTCACAGCTCCTCAGCAAAGGTACCGGCGGGAGAGATCAGGGCCGCTTCCCGCTCACATCGCTGGCCAGGCCAACCTATAGACACTTATATCATTACACATGTGGAGTTTCAGCGTCCTGCGATAAATAGAAGTGGATCAGGGGAGATCTTTAATGAAACAACACACACACACAACAGAATATCAAGAGCAATCAGCAGGACTAAAAACAACAAAAAAAAAAAAAGTGTCAGGTCCCCTTTAAAAAAAAGTTGCTAAATCCAATAATTTTTTTCCCCGTAAGACTACATGATTTTTAACATTACATTATTATGGCTTCTTACATAAGGGGGATCGCATGACTGAGTTCTTATCACTTGTGTAATGTGGGTGATGTATAGTGTACTACAGTATTTGCTGTTCTAGTGCCATAGACTCAAGTGTCACCTGAAGACTCACTTGTTCCGTCAAGCCTCCAACCTGCCATGAGACCCAGGTGAACGCCCCATACCTGACATTCCCCCATCCTACTGTATCCTAACCCACCCCTCATAGACTGTGAGCCCTCGTGGACAGGGTCCCTGCCCCTCCTGTACCTGTAAGTCCTGATCGCCTAGATTTAGTGTACTTGTTCTTGTCTCCCTCATCCTCATGTAAAGCGCCATGGAACCTAATGGCGCTATATAAATAAATAATAATAATAATAATAGACTCGGGTCACATGCTATATACAGTAAGCTGGTATTGGGGCATAGAAAGAAAGATTTGTAAATGAGCAAAACAAAAAAAATATTTGGATCATTTAATAAATAAAAATTAGAATTAAATTAATTATTTTGGCTGTGCATGGCAGCTGTCGGTGACAAACAATACTGATAAATGTATAAAACCTACAGCAAAAGCGACAGAACAAGTTTGATCAAACCCCATAAAGGTAAACATTATGGCAGATAGAAAAATTCTTTATGTAAACGGCCATAACTATCTAAAAAAAAATACATTTACATCTCTTAAAATTACAGCCTTCAGAGCTGCATTCACAATTCCATAGGCTTCAGAGCTGAAATCTCACAGCTTATTTGTTTTTTTCTTTTTTGCCTTTGGGCAGTATTGTCTTTTAACCAATCGCTGTATCATAATATTACGTAGAGAAAATAAAATCCCCTTAGGGTGGCGGCAGGCTCGCTGACAATCAATGTGCGGAATATAATTAGGAAAGACACCGACTGCTCCGCCCTGGCTCGTTACTTTAGTTGCCCATGGTGGTCCTGGTTTTAGCCGCCGTGGCCGCTGCTCATCCGCTGACCACATAAAATAATTTTTCTGACGGATGATTACAAAAATATTTTTGCTTAATAAATAATAAAAATTAACATTAAAAAATGCCTGAACGTGGGAGACCAAGACAAGAACTCTGCAGACTGCGGTGATTGGAGTAAAAAGAGTGATAGGAAGCATCAGGGAGTTGGGTAAAGGGTTAATAATACGCAATAAAAATAGCCTCTTTTGGGTCACCTGAAGGGGGCGCTGTGTACAATAGGTAAATATGGGCAAAGAGTGAAATAAGGGGCATAAATAATATTAATGGAACAAGGTCCTATAGACTAGACATAGAATACTATACAGGTGAGAATTGTGTGTGTGTGTGGGGGGGGGAGGAGGGTATCAGGGGGGGGCACTGGAATAATTTAGGAGTGAAGGGCACTATTCATGTATAATAAAATAAAAGGCACTTGTGGTTAAAATGGGGTACAGGTCAACGCAAGAAAGGCACATGTAACGAACAATGTTGGGTCCTAGTGTATGTGAGGTGCAACTCAGTATCAAACAGATTGGTGATGTGTGAAATGTGTCAACTTAGTGAGGCAAAGGGCAGTTCTAGAATGTCGCCACATGGGGTATATTCTAGGGGTGCCGGTAGTATTCTATGTACTCATATATAAGGGGCGGTATGTGAAGTAGGAATTTGACATTTGGTGGAGATATTGGTGTTAATGGAGAGGTGTCCAATGAGTGAGACAAGGGTGCAGTTTTGGGGTGCAGGGACATTGACATAATAAGTGGAGGTTTTTTTTGGATGGAAGGGTGAGGGGCAGATCTGTGTAGTCCTGACATTGGCGTTCAGTCACTTATACCCAGTATTGCTTGCTGCAGATGACTGGGAGCTGGTGGTTCTGACAAGTTTCTCTACGGAGTCGGTTCTTCCTCATGTAACAGGGGTCATAGTAATCCCATTCCATCCCTGAGGCCCAGGACTGGGAGCAGGAGTCACTGTCTGAGGACAAGATGTGCAGAGAGACACCTGTGGAGGAGAAATGAGGACAACATAAGGACCGTGACCATCTTTCCATGTAGGAAATGGGCACATTGTGGACTAGGAGCCATCATTGTGCTTACAATCTCATGTGGCTGGACAACAGTCCTCTACATCAGAGGTCCCCAACTCCAGGCCTCGAGGGCCGCCAACAGTGCAGGATTTCAGGATTTCCTTAGTATTGCACAGGTGCTAATGTGATCATCTGCACAGGTGCTGATTCCAAGCCCTGTGCAATACTAAGGAGATCCTGAAAACATACACTGTTGGCAGCCCTCGAGGCCTGGATTTGGGGACCCCTGCTCTACATGAACATTGCACTATATACTGTCCCATCACAGTCTCCTTTACCGATGGGTCCAAGGACATGTTGTCTGTGGATGCACTCACCTGCACTGACCCCAAAGTCAGAATCCAACCCTGGACCTGGGAAGCTGCTGTTGGCTGAATATCGAGTTGGGATGTCATCCGGGGGGATGCTGCTGGCGTTGTCAAACATTACAGACCCCAAAGGGTTCAAGGGTGCTCGGGCAGTTTTCCTCTGAGTACTGGTCTTATGGCTGAACTTCACTTTTGGAGTCATTATCTGAAGAGAAGAGACAGTAACATGCGAAACATACAAGACTTCAAGTCTCAATATCCATAATAAACATTTTATACATACAGCACTCCCACCATCACCATATTACAAGCATGGATTGGAAAATTACTTCTGGATATGATGATAGCCTACCATTAGAACCCACTGAACGCCATTCTACCTACTTGGGTGTGTTATCGCAAAATTAATAGCTCCTTGCACAAGGAAAACGTACATAAGATGTGCCTGGTGCTACTTCAAGATCCAAAAATTGGAGTTTGGTGCATGGATGATGAATCCACTTTCTTAAATGTAGTTTATATGGATATCTCCTCGCAAACCTAAATAAAGTTACCTGACCCCAAACTCAAGGATTGCATCTGTCAGCAAGAAAGAGTAGCACACTGCAACCACCAACAGGACCCGGCTTAATAGACTTGGCCATACTATTTCACCCCAGAAACAGAACACTACAACTCCCAATATTATTATTATTTATTTATATAGCACCATTGGTTCCATGGCGCTTTACATGTGTAAGGGCAGGACAAGGACGAGAACATAAATAACGATGAATAAATCATACAGGTACATTAGGGCAGAGATCGTGTTCACAAGGGCTCACAGTCTATAGGGGGTGGGGGGGAGAGGTGAGATGGTGCAGCGGATTAGGTATATTAGGGATAGCACCCACTAGCATACCATTCATTTGTGCTATAAGCAAAAAGTACTACAATACCCAGCAAGACCTGACTACTTGATGCTATCGAAAGAAGATGCCAACATACCATATACATAGACTACATCCCACAACAAGACCGGACCATAGTATAATACTGGTATATGTAGACCCTACAACCAGGAACATAACCACTACAGGTGCACCTGGGCCCTGGAGCCTAGGGGGGCCCCAAAAGTCCCTCTGGCCTATAGAAAAAGACTAATACTATTAAAGATTTGCAATAATTGGGGGCCCTGCTGGACCTTCTGCATCAGGGCCCATGGGCTTCAGGTTACACCACTGCCTTCAACCCCCCAGCATGCTTTACTCCCTCTGCAAACAGAGAACTTTAAGGGTATGTGCACATCAGTCGTTTTGTGGGCTGCTTTTTACCGGTATCCGTCGGCGTTTTCCGCTCAGTTTTATGTTAATTTATGTTAATCCTAGCCACCGGCTGGATTAACATGATATTCAATGGAGTTTAGAAAACGCTGTCTACATTAGAACGTTTTTTTCCTGGTCGTTTTCAGTTTATTCACCGGTTTTCCACCGGTTTTCAAAGATAGAGCAAGTGACTTCTTTTGAGCGTTTTTCCAGCGGTTCTAGTTTACAAGTGCCCAAAAAAACCGGCCTAAAAACGCTGAGAAAAACCGCCAGAAAACCGCCGACAAAACGCAGTATAAACGCTATAAAACCGGTCGGAAAAAGCTCAAAAATCGCTAAAAAAACAATGGACACTGCTGAGGTCAGAAAACTCAGTTTCTGCCATTCACTACCGGTTTTAGGACGGTCTGCAAAGAAGCAGAAACGTCCGATGTGCACATACCCTTAGGGCCCAATTCACCGGTTAAAAAGTTTTTTTTTTAACTTGTGGCTTTTATTGACACTGTTCATGCCAAAATCAGCAAAATAGCGCACGTGATTCATGAATACCATGCAAATTTTTCTTGCCTATAACCTTTTTTGAGACTTTCTAGCACAAAAAGTCACACATTTTTCAAAATGGCTTAAAAAAAATATGTGAATTTTTAACTTTTGCTCCTAATATGGACTACAATGACGCCAAGTTTTGCAAGTTTTTAATAAATATTGCATCTCACAAATCTGTGTAAGACATCTGGAGAGGCCAGGTTGACGTAAAAATGGGAAAACTAAACAACAACAGATAACTTGAAAAAAATTTGGCAAATCGTATAATATCACTAAGGCGGCCGTCACACGCTTCAATTTAATGCACGATATCGCTTAAGTGATCTGCTTTTTGATCGCTTAAGCGATATCGTTTGTGCATCGCTGCGTGCGATCAAGCGATTTTACAATGTAAAATCTCTTGATCGTGACATCGCAGATATGAGCTCCGGAGCTCATATCAAGCGATAAACGCTTGAGCAATCTGCCTCATCGTGGTGTGTGACACCACGATGAACGATCTCCCAGCGGCAGAGCCTATGCTGGGAGATGGTAACTATGGTAAACGTCGGGTTACTAAGCGCCGTGCGGCGCCTACTAACCCGATGTGTACCATAATTACCAGCGATCTCGCTGGTCCACATTGCTGGTAAGTCTGCCTGTGTGACAGCTCACCAGCGATGTGAGCGATATTGTTAGCGATCGCACGTGCACGTGATCGCTAACAATATCGCTAGCGATATTGAAGCGTGTGACGGCCGCCTAAAGGCCACTTCACACACTCAGAGTCCAATATCTGAATAGATCTCTGGTTGCAGTGACATCATGGATACATTGCTCTATTTTGTGGCTGTGTACAACATGGAGCAATGTATCCATGATTTCACTGCAACCAGAGATCTGTTCAGATATTGGACTCAGATATCTGTGTGTGTGAAGTGGCCTTGACTGAGAGGTATTCATGCCAAAAAACTAGCAGAAATGCAGTGATGAAGTGGGCCCAAATCATGTGTCGAATATCTCACAGTTTCTCCTTCAGTTCTATCAGTCATTCTCGGCTGCTTGTGATCTGTTATTAGACTGAATTGTACTGATTGGCCTGCAGTGTAAAGCATGGTGGATTTGTATTCCTAGTAGCTACTTCTACAGAAGCAGGGTCCTCTCTCCCCTCTGATCGGTCTGTACTGTTAGTTTGTTCATTGTATTTTTAACTTGTTCGTATGTAACCCTTTCTCATGTTCAGCACCATGGAATCAGTGGTGCTCTATAAATATATAATAATAATAATAGTGGGGGTGATGATGGGTTAATACCATTTTTGTGCTCTCATTAGCTACTTTGAAGGTGGAATTTTTCTTTGGACTTTTTGGCTGTTAGTTGTTACTCACCCCTGGGTGTGGAGCAGCTGGTGTGTTGGGTGGAGCAGCGGTCTGCTCAGGATCTTGCTCACTGTATGATATTATACCACCACAGTCTTCAATTTCGTTCCAGCTTACCCCTCTGTCCGGTGACAAGGCGTTCGATCTAGAGGGGCCACGCGGCATGGACATGGCATGTGGTGGGCACACACGGTAGGGTCTCACTGGGGTCTCGTTCTGCTTATAACACCATTCCCTTGTGGACTGCAGTCTATCGCGGGGTGTGTGGATGTTTTCACCAAGGGCCAAAGTAGCCTCCAAACCTTGACTGATGACCCCACCGTAGCTGTCATATGTGGACTTCTCTGGGCAGCTGGGCTCCGGCCTGTAATTATGTCCTTTCGACTTGTCGCCCCTCGATACCCCTCCTCGCCTCTTGCCCCTTTTTTCCAGGGACAGGATAGGAAAACGATGGCATAGCAAAAAGCAATTAATGAGAAACAAAAATACCACACATGGGAGAAGGATAAAAACCAGGAGCATAAGAGACGGCTGCAAAACCAACTGCGTCTCTACAGATGGCACAGCCTGGGCCATAGGATTACCCTCAACTAAGGAAGGCAAAGAGGGAGCCACCGATGCCATGGCATTAACAGATTCTAGTATATTGGCAATACGATAAGAGG
>JARQOC010003884.1:0-13376 GCA_033576535.1 Allobates femoralis | reverse complement strand
TATGGCTTTATATAAGGTGAAATAAACACTTTATAAACTTACATGACCAGTGCCAGTGGGGCGTTCCTGACAGTAGGGCGGGGTCCCCAGAGCCGCGCTCCCCCCGCCTCGCTCCCTTCCTAACGCCCTAATGGGCGGCATCGATTTGAAGAGCGGGGAAGCCCATTGGAATCTTCCCGCCCCGCTCTTCATGACGCGGCCGGAGACCGCGTCATTTCCGGGTCCGCGCATGCGTAGTGTGCCAGTTGAAGCCGACCGGAATCGCAGCGTCGCTAGGCAACGACCGGCGTCTTCGGAAGGTGAGTATCGGCGGCCCCCTCCCTCCCAAACCAGCACATATATATGTGTGTGTAATCCACATGTACATATGGATTACACACACACATATATACATTCACTTTGATTAGGCACATTTCATATGTGCATCTATCTATCTAGTATGAATATATATTTATATATATAGTATTATAGATTATGATGTGCACATATTATAATTGTTGGATATATATTGTGTTGTTGCATGTATCATTATATATATGTTGTGTGATTGTGCTGTTATTATATATGTGTGTGTGTGTGCATGTATATATTGTGTGTGTGTGTGCATGTATATATTGTTGTATGTTGTTGTGTGTGTGTGCATGTATATATCGTGTGTGTGTGTGTGAGTATAGTTGTGTGTGGCATGTTATATCTGTGTGTGTGTGTGTGTGTGCATTATGTGTGCATGTAATATGGTGTGTGATGTCTATTTTGTGTGCATGTATAATCTGTGTCTGTGTGCATGTATATATTGTGTGTGTGTGCATGTATATATCTGTGTGTGTGTGTGTGCATGTATTACTGTGTGTGTGTGCATGTATATATTGTGTGTGTGTGTTGCATGTATTATTAATATCTGTGTGTGTGTGTGTGCATGTATATATTGTGTGTGTGTGTGCATGTATATATTGTGTGTGTGTGTGTGCATTATCATGTTGTGTGTGTGTGCATGTATATTGTGTGTGTGTGCATGTATATATTGTGTGTGTGTGCATGTATATATCGTGTGTGTTGTGCTTATATGTGTGTGCATGTATATATCTGTGTGTGTGTGTGTGCATGTATAGTGTGTGTGCATGTATATATCGTGTGTGTGTGTTGCATGTATATGTTGTATGTGTGTGTGTGCATGTATAGTGTGGTGTGTGATGTATATATTATGTGTGTGTGTGCATGTATATATATATGTGTGTGTGTGCATGTATATATTGTGTGTGTGTGTGCATGTATATATCTGTGTGTGTATGTGCATGTATATATCTGTGTGTGTGTGTGCATGTATATTATATTGTGTGTGTGTGCATGTAATATTGTGTGTGTGTGTGCATGTATATATCTGTGTGTATGTGCATGTATATATTGGTGTGTGTGTGTGTGCATGTATATATCTGTTGTGTGTGTGTGTGTGTGCATGTATATATATTGTGTGTGTGTGTGTGCATGTATATACTTGTGTGTGTGTGCATGTATATATATATGTGTGTGTGTGTGCATGTATATATTATATGTGTGTGTGTGTGTGTGTGCATGTTATATTGTGTGTGTGTGTGTGTGTATGATATATGTGTGTGTGTGCATGTATATATCTGTGTGTGTGTGCATGTATATATATGTGTGTGTGTGCATGTATATATTATATGTGTGTGTGTGCATGTATATATATATATATATGTGTGTTGTGTGTTCATGTATATATTATGTGTGTGTGTGGCATGTATATATATATATATGTGTGTGTGTGTGCATGAAATATATATATATATATTTGTGGCATGCAACAATATATACTAGTTGTATTGCATGTATATGTGAATCATGTGTGTGTACATTATATATATATACTTTTATGATGTGTGTATTGTGTAGTAGATTTATATATATATTGTGTAGTAATTGCATGTATTATCGGTTTGTATGTGTGCATGTATAATTGTGTGGTGTATCATGTATATATATATATATATTTGTTGTCATTATATATATATATACTGATTGTTGTGCGTGCATTGATGTATATATATATTATATAGTAGTGGTGCAGCTATATATAGTGTGTGTGTGCATGTATATATATGTATGTATGTGCATCTATGATATATAAATGTAGTGTGATGATCATTAATATATATATATGATGTTATGATTAAGTTGTTGTGTCTTCATGTGTAATATATATGTGTAGTTGCATAGTGTATATATGTGTGCTGTAATTATATATGTATGTGTAGTGATGATATATCAAAATTCAAGATTCAAGATTCAAAGAAGCTTTATTGGCAGGACCAAATACATCTCAGTTTTGCCAAAGCAATTGTATAAAGGGAATAGAGATAGGGACTGTGGGGATGTTGGGTAGGAGCTGTAGGGAAGGTGGATGGGATGGATCCAGGATGGGGGGGCTATAGTCCATGGCATAGGGAAGGTGGATGGGGCAAGTCCAGGGTGGGGGCTATAGTCCATGACATAGGAAAGGTGGATGGGGGCAGATCCAATGTGGAGGCTATAGAGTCCATGGCATCATAGCTCTTTTTCTCGCAGTCTATGGCATTCGCTCACATACCGCGCTGCTATCTCCACTGCTCTCTCTTCTTCTCCCAGCAGGATAGATGTTTTTTCTTCCTCCTTCATGGTGATGAAATCCGGGAAGAGATGTGAGAGTCTCCTGAAGTGAGTGTCCCTCACTGCTGTGTATTTGGAGCAGTGTAGCAGGAAGTGGGTTTCGTCCTCCAGGGCCTCCTGATCACAGTGTTGGCACAGTCTTTCCTCCCTGGGCTTGTATCTCTGCCTGTGTCGGCCGGACTCGATGGCCAGACTGTGGGCACTGAGTCTATATCTGCTCAGGATCTTGCGGTCTCTGGGATCCGGGAGTTTCTCCAGATATGGGGCCAGTTTGTAGTCTCTCTGTAGGCTCCGGTACATGGTCAGTTTCTGTGAGCTGAAGATATCGTTCTTCCAGTCACTGACATACCTCTCCTGGCCCTCCTCTACCATCTTCCTGATTCCGGCTTTTGTCAGGCTGTGATTGGTGTTCTGGTTGTGTTGGGCTTGGCTGGGCTGTTCCGAGGGTCCTGGTTTTCCTGTTTCGCCTATATGTATCAGGGCTTTATGGTGATGGGAGCTTGGATTGCTCCTATGTAGGTGAGCCCGGAATGACAGCGCCCTCTTTAGAACCGTTAGGTGTAGAGGGAATCTGCCCAGCTCTGCCCGACAGGCACTGTTGGAGGTGCTCCGGTGGACCTGGAGAAGGTGCTTACAGAATTCCAGGTGGAATATTTCTGTTGGGCTGGAGTCCCACCTTGACCAGTCTGGGTAGGTGTGAGGACCCCAGACTTCACTGCCATACAGGAGGATTGGGGCGATGATGGAGTCGAAGATTTTTAGCCAGACCCTCACTGGTGGCTTCAGATGGTAGAGTTTCCTTCGGATGGCATAGAAGGTTTTGCAAGCCTTGTCTTTCAGGGTCTCTATGGCTTGTTTGAAGCTCCCTGACCGGTGAATCTCTAGGCCCAGGTAGGTATATTTGTCTGTTCCTGTGAGGTCGCAGTTGTTGAGGACAAATGACGGGTGCTGGTCTGATCTTCTCCTTCTCCTCTTGAACACCATGGTGTTGGTTTTCTTTAGGTTGACCGGTAGGGCCCAGGTGGAGCTGAATTTCTCTAGGATTTTCAGGTTATCTTGGAGGCCTTTCTCGGTTGGCGACAGCAGCAGCAGGTCATCTGCGTACAGCAGGAATTTCACCTGAGCGTCATGGAGGGTGAGACCTGGTGCGGTGGAGGATTCCAGGGCAGTAGCCAGCTCATTGATATAGATATTAAAGAGCGTTGGACTTAGGCTGCAGCCTTGTCTGACTCCACGGCTCTGTTGGAAATAATCCGTTCTTTTGCCGTTCACACTCACACTGCAGAGGTTCTCGGTGTAGGAGCTTTTGATGACATCGTAGGTCTTTCCTCCTATTCCGCTCTCCAGCAGTTTCAGGAATAAGCCCGGGTGCCACACCGAATCAAAGGCCTTTTTAAAGTCCACAAAGCAGGCGTATATCTTCCCATTCTTTGTATTGTGGACGTGTCTCTGAATGAGGCTGTGCAGGGTGTAGATGTGGTCAGTGGTGCGGTGGTTCGGCATGAACCCTGCTTGGCTCTTGCTGAGGACGTTGTGCTCGGTGAGGAAGGTGAGGATCCTCTTGTTCAGGATGCTGTTGAACAGTTTTCCCAGGTTGCTGCTGACACATATGCCTCTGTAGTTGGCTGGGTCATACCTGTCCCCACTCTTGTGGATGGGTGTAATGAGGCCTTGGTTCCAGGTACGGGGGAAGTAACCGGCCCTCAGCACAATATTGAACAGTTTGACCATTGCAGCCTGTATTTCTAGTGGGCTGTGCTTCAGCATTTCTGGTAGGATCCCATCCAGGCCACCGGCTTTTCTACACCTTATGGAAGAGATCCTCTCGGCTACTTCCTGTAGTGTTATAGGTGTATCCACCGGGTTTTGGAAGTTTTTGATTTTTTCCTCCATTGCTTTTAGTTTTGCCATTATGTTTTCCTGTTCTTGGCTTAGTTCTTCCTTTGGGATGTCTTTATAGAGGTCTCTGAAGTACTGGAGCCAGATGTTGCCATTTTGGATATAGGTGTTGTTTTTCTTTTTTGTGCCCATGTGGTTCCATAGTTCCCAGAAGGAGTTGTCTTGGAGGGCATCTTGGAGTTGGTTAAGCTTGGTAGTGATGTAACTCTGCTTCTTCCTCCTGAGGATGGTTTTGTATTGCCTTTGTATGGTGTCATAGGCTTCCCTCAGGCCCGGGTGGTTGGGGTCTCTGTGTTTCTTGTTGGAGGCTGTTCTCAGGGTCTTCCGTACGGCTTTACATTCTCTGTCAAACCAACCATTGACCTGTGTTTCTTTAGGTCTCTTGTAGGTGACTTTTTTAAGGTCGGACAGTCTGGCCATTGCATAGAATATATTGTTGAGGTCCTTTGCGGCTTGGCTCACTCCCTCTGGGTTCGGCTTGTACTCGTAGTTGTAGAAGTGGTGGAGCATCCGCTGTATTTCAGGGCTGCTGGAAGCCTCTTTATACTTTAGACCCGACATTCTGGACCATTTATAGGATGGAGGCCGGCTGAAGAGGCCGCTCTGCTGTGGCTTCTGAGTGGATGGTTTCTCTGTAGATTTCATGTACAGAAGAAGTTGGCTGTGGTCTGACAGGTGCGTTTGTGGGGTGACTATGAAGGCGCTGACATCCGCCAGGTTTATGTCTGTAATGGCGTAATCTACTACACTCCTCCCGACATGGGAGTTTAGTGTATACCTTCCTAGGGAGTCACCCTTGCTTCGTCCATTAAGGATATGAAGTCCTAAACTTCTACATACGTTCAGGAGCTTTCTGCCACTCTTGTTGACTGTACTGTCATAGCTGTTTCTCTCTGTGTGTATAGAGTCCTGGCCGTCATTCTCTGCTCCAAGTATGTAGATGTTTCCATCCGTGGTCAGGAAGTCTCTCTCTCTCCCAGTTCTTGCATTGAGGTCTCCAAAGATGAGAACTTTGCCCAGGGCCTGATAATGGGCGGCTTCTCCTTGTAAGATCTCGAAACAGTCTGGATTGAAGTAGGGGGACTCTGGCGGTGGTATATAGGTGGCGCAGAGGTAGACATCAGACTGACAGGTGAGGATGGAGCTGCTGATTCTGATCCATATGTGGCTGCCTCCTCTCTTCACCGGTTTGATGTACTGGTGGAGCTCCTCTTTATACCAGATCAGTATTCCTCCTGAGCCCCGGCCCTGTTTGATGTTTTTATTTTTCTGGGCATGGACCGAGAATTCCTTGTATCCAATAGGCACTGGGGATTCGTTTTCGGCCCTGGTCCATGTTTCCAGGAGGATCTGAATGTCTATATTATTCAGTCTTTGTATAAAATCAGGGTCCTTTGTTTTACATCCAAAGGTCGAGGCGTTGAGACCCTGAATATTCCAGCTGCTGATTGTAAGTGAAGACATTGTTCTGTGTATCTTGTGTGTATATACCTTGTAATGAGTACGGCTGTGTGGGACGCACTGGAGTTCTTTCTGATTTGTAGAGGTGCCTGGTTCCATCCAGTCACATTATTCTCTCATACAGTTCGCTGACCAGGGTCTTTAACTCATACCTATCTCTGCTCTGCATGTGTCTGTATGGGCTTGGTGGTCCCCTCTGTGGAGGTCTCCATCTCTGATGGTCTGATATTGGCTGCATGTGTCTGTGTGGGCTCGGTGGTCCCCACTGTGGAGGTCTCCATCTCTGATGGTCTGATATTGGCTGCATGTGTCTGTGTGGGCTCGGTGGTCCCACTGTGGAGGTCTCCATCTCTGATGGTCTGGTATTGGCTGCATGTGTCTGTGTGGGCTCGGTGGTCCCCTCCGTGGTGGTCTCCTCCTCTGATGGTCTGATACTGGGTGAGGAGCTTTGTTTCCAGCATCCGGAGGTAGGTTTGGGGTTTTCTGCTCTTTCATTCTCAGGAATCTTTCAGTGTGGTCATGGTCACTGTTGGATCCAGGCCTGGGGTCTCTGTTTAGCACGATGTCTTTCAGCTCTTTGGCCAGGAGGCTGACCCCTTGTTTGTTGAGGTGTTTATTATCATACAGGTGACGGTGGTTTATGGAGAGGTGTTGTGCCAGGGTCACGTTTGACACAGCCTTGATCCTTTCAGTCAGTTCCATGTTGATGGTTTGGGTGGTTTCCCTGGATATATCCTTTCTTGGGAGCAGCGATGACAGAATGATTTTGGTGTCTGGGAATTGTAGTTTTGTCGTCTTTGCCAGTTTAGTCAGTTGTTCTGCGATCTGCTGGTGCTGGTCTGGCAGATTGTCTGTACCCGTGTGTATAATAATATGCTTTGGGTTGGTAAACCGTGGATTGCTGATGACCTTTGTTGCCTGTTCAATGTTTGTACAGCGGATTGTACGGACGTGTTTTTCTGGGAATAGCCGCTGTGCATTTAGGTACATCCCATTTGAGTCCATTATTAGGACAATATCAGGACTTGGTGGTGTCTTGGGGGGGTTACGGTGCTGCTGATGGGGGGCTGTGATGCTGGCTTTGCTGGTGGCTGGTTCTCTTCTCTCATCCATCTCTCTAGTTTCAGGATCAGTCATATTGTTGGTCATTGTCTCTATATTCTGCTCAGTGGTGGCCATGTTGTCTGCTCTCTGGCTTGTTTCCAGTGCCCCCTGCTGGTTCAGATGTCCAGGGCAATTGGCTTTTAATTCTGTAATTTCCTTTCTAAGTGTCTCATTGGCTTTTTTCAGTTCATACATTTCCTGTAGTGCTGCCTTGTGCTGAGATTTTAGGTCACACATGTCTGCCTTTATTTTCTGTAGATCTGTGTTGTATTTCAGCTTATTGATCTCTTCTGTTGCTTGGTGATTTGCATTTCTTTGTGAGTTTCTTTCACATTCTAATTTCAGTTGGGCCAAGTCTCTTTCTAGCTCAGATAAGAAGTCTTTGATGTTATCAGGTGAGAGGTGTGAAGAGCGGTCTTTGATGTTATCAGATGAGAAGTGTGAAGTGTTGGGGGTTAGGTGGCTCTGTCTGGGAATAGAGATTTCAGCATTAGGAATGTCCGCTGGGGCTTCTGGTTCTTTGTAGGTTTGTGCCTGTCCTTTGATTTTGGGAAAACAAATTTCAAATTGTTGCAGATTTCCCTCAGTCCCTTGAACCATAATGGTGCCATTGTGATATAGGCTTATGGTGAGTCCATTGGTGTCATCATCTGTTTGGCTGTTAATTTTAATCCGCTGGACATTATTAGCCTTGGACTTAGATACGTGTTTATATTCTGCGCACAGGGCAGCGTGCCAGGCTGAGGGTTGGTCTGTATAGAATAATACATTGGTTTTCCGTGGAGGCTTTTCTTTTGTGTAATCTGCATATAGTATTTCTGGATTCTCCCTCAGAGTGTCAAGTTTTTTTTTTTGTTTTATTGCTCCACTGCCCCTCTGTTATCTCCAGATCTGACCCCCAGCATTCCTGTGTCTCTGGCTCTCCGCTTTGTTCATTTATTTCTTCCAAATTTGTATTTTCCATTTTGTAATTATATGTTAATTGTAATCCTTATTTCTAAGAAGATTAATTTGTAACAAGTCTATAGGTAGTGTTGTAGTTGGAGAATTTCTCCTACCTTTTTATAGGTCCAGGTATCAGGATGTCAGATGTGTGATGCCAGCTGTTTGCAGTCTGTCCTCCAGGAGATTCTTGTTTTGTCCTTAAAATCCTCTAATTCTTCCTTTTTTCATAAAAATTTAACGTCCAGTTCAGTCCAGGTCACTTTTATGTTCCACGGGGTTGAGTTTTTCCAGGTTTTGTCTTACAGTCGCCTCATTACAAGGTATAAAGTGATGGAAATTCAGGAGCTCATGTTTAGTCCTGCTTACTCCTAGGATGGTGGGCGTGTACCAGTCTATATATATATATATACATGCACACACACACACATATATATATACATGCACACACACACACAGATATATACATGCACACACACACACACAGATATATACATGCACACACACACACACACATATATACACATGCACACACACATATATATACATGCACACACACACACAGATACATGCACACACACACACACACAGATATATACATGCACACACACACACACACAGATATATACATGCACACACACACATATACATGCACACACACACACAGATATATACATGCACACACACACATATACATGCACACACACACACACACACACAGATATATACATGCACACACACACACATATATATACATACACACACACATATATACACATGCACACACACATATATATACATGCACACACACACACACACAGATACATGCACACACACACACACAGATATATACATGCACACACACACACACACACATATATATACATGCACACACACACACACACAGATACATGCACACACACACACACACACAGATATATACATGCACACACACACACACATATATATACATGCACACACACACACATATATACATGCACACACACACACACATATATATATACATGCACACGCACATATATATAATCTAACTATATATATATATATGTGCATCTATCTATCTATATATATATATATAGATAGATAGATGCACATATGAAATGTGCCTAATCAAAGTGAATGTATATATGTGTGTGTGTAATCCATATGTACATGTGGATTACACACACATATATATGTGCTGGTTTGGGAGGGAGGGGGCCGCCGATACTCACCTTCCGAAGACGCCGGTCGTTGCCTAGCGACGCTGCGATTCCGGTCGGCTTCAACTGGCACACTACGCATGCGCGGACCCGGAAATGACGCGGTCTCCGGCCGCGTCATGAAGAGCGGGGTGGAAAGATTCCAATGGGCTTCCCCGCTCTTCAAATCGATAATGCCGCCCATTAGGGCGTTAGGAAGGGAGCGAGGCGGGGGGAGCGCGGCTCTGGGGACCCCGCCCTACTGTCAGGAACGCCCCACTGGCACTAGTCATGTAAGTTTATAAAGTGTTTATTTCACCTTATATAAAGCCATATTAGGTCAGGCAGGGATGGTTAGGGAGCTAGTTAGGGTCTGTAGGGGCAGGTAGTGATAGTTTAGGGGCCATAGATTAGGTGACAGGTTCCCTTTAAATTGTTTATATATACTTGACGGTGACCAGAAAAATGCCCACAGGAAAAATGCCCACAGGAAAATTGCCCACATCAAAAATGCCCACAGGAAAATTGCCCACAGGAAAAATGCCCACATGGAAAAATGCCCACATGGAAAATTGCCCACATGGAAAATTGCCCACACGGAAAATTGCCCACACGGAAAATTGCCCACACGGAAAATGAATAATTGCCCACATGGAAAATTGCCCACATGGAAATTTGCCCACACAGAAATTTGCCCACATGGAAAATTGCCCACACGGAAAATTGCCCACACAGAAAATTGCAAATTGCAGTATCACAAAGTTTCAGATCTCTGATATTTGAGGTGCAAAGTGAGGATGTTCACCCGATATGTGAAAAATGCCCACAGACATGAATGCCAACAGGAAAACAGGGTTATATGCTCTGCAAGACGAGGAATGGTATAAAGGTGTAAGTGAGATGCTTTGCAGGACTGCAGATGGTATAGAGGTGCAGGTGAGATGCTCTGCAAGATGGGGATAGTATAGATGTGTAGGTGAGATGCTCTGCAAGACGAGGAATGGTATAGAGGTGTAAGTGAGATGCTTTGCAGGACTGCGGATGGTATAGAGGTGTAGGTGAGATGCTCTGCAAGATGGGGATGGTATAGATGTGCAGGTGAGATGCTCTGCAAGATGGGGATGGTATAGAGGTGTAGGTGAGATGCTCTGCAGAACTGTGGGATAGTATAGAGGTGTAGGTGAGATGCTCTGCAGAACTGTGGGATAGTATAGAGGTGTAGATGAGATGCTCTGCAAGATGGGGGATGGTATAGAGGTGTAGGTGAGATGCTCTGCAGAACTGGGGGATTGTATAGAGGTGTAAGTGAGATGCTCTGCAAGATGGGGAATGGTATAGAGGTGTAGGTGAGATGCTCTGCAGAACTGGGGGATAGTATAGAGAAGTAGGTGAGATGCTCTGCAGAAAAGGGAACAGTATAGGTGTAGGTGACAGGGCAGGGGGATAGTATAGAGGTGTAAGTGAGATGCTCTGCAAGATGGGGAATGGTATAGAGGTGTAGGTGAGATGCTCTGCAGAACTGGGGGATAGTATAGAGAAGTAGGTGAGATGCTCTGCAGAAAAGGGAACAGTATAGGTGTAGGTGACAGGGCAGGGGGATAGTATAGAGGTGTAAGTGAGATGCTCTGCAAGATGGGGAATGGTATAGAGGTGTAGGTGAGATGCTCTGCAGAACTGGAGGATAGTATAGAGAAGTAGGTGAGATGCTCTGCAGAAAAGGGAGCAGTATAGGTGTAGGTGCAGGGCAGGGGGATAGTATAGAGGTGTAGGAGAGATGCTCTGCAGAACAGGGAACAGTATAGGTGTAGGTGAGATGCTCTGCAGGGCAGTGGGATAGCATAGAGGTATAGGTGAGATGTCATGCAATACAAGGGAATAGTATAGAGGTATAGGTGAGATGCTCTGCAGGGCAGGGGGATAATATAGAGGTGTAGGTGAGATGCTCTGCAGGGCAGGGGGATAGTATAGAGGTATAGGTCACATGGATGTCACACTGATGGTAGCTGATAAAAAAAATGCATAATTGCATCACACTCGTACCACAGTCGCATGACCATACAGAAAGCACTCACGCGACTGTCAATCATCAAAATCCCTCTGATAATGCATACCTTAAGGCCGCGTTACACACAGCGATATTGCTAACGATATCTCTGCAATGCCACAGGTTTTGTGACGTTGCAGCGACCTCACTAGCGAAGTCGCTGCGAGTGACATGCCGCAGCAATCAACGATGAGCTCACTGATTGCTAGTCGCTGCGGAATGGCCGGGACCATTTTCCCATCGTTGGTCTCTCGCTGTCCAGCATCCATCGGCATGTGTGACAGGGGAACGACCAGCGATCCCCATTCTGCGCCTGAGACGTTGAGCGATCCCAGTGAGCGTCAGGGGACGCAGTATGTGGATCACCCAGTGTAACTGCAGACCAGCGATCACATAGTGATGTTACAGCGATCCGGCCAGGTCGCATTGCTGGTGGGATCATTGAAACATCGCTATGTGTAACAGGGCCTTTAGTGTGCCTGTACCCTATAGGTGAGATGTTCTGCAGGCAGAAGAATGGTATAGAGTTATAGGTGAGATGCTGTGCAGCAAAGAAGAATGTCGGGGGAAATTGCCCACATAGAATTGCCCACAAAGATGATAATGTATTAGACCTGCAGTCCCATGTAACTCCACACATAATCCAGTGATACTCCTGTGAGTACAGATAACAGTGATGGCTCCTCTCTCTGAATCTGCTACTGGTTGGGTTCTGCTGTTTTGGGCTGGTGGGAGGGAGGAGTAAGGCAGAATCACTGAGAGATGAGAGCAGACTGGATCTATCTATTACAGATAATGAAAGACTGCTACAAACCACAGATCTTCAGCATTTCTGCACTAGGTCACTGTAATTCACAAGATGATCACAGATCATGGGAATCCTCATCTTGCACCTCAGAGATCTGAAACTTTGTGATGCTGCAAATGGCAGTTTTCTGTGTGGACAATTTTCCATGTGGGCAATTTTCCTGTGGGCAATTTTCCATGTGGGCAATTTTCCGTGTGGGCAATTTTCCATGTGGGCAATTTTCCGTGTGGACAATTTTCCATGTGGGCAATTTTCCATGTGGGCAATTTTCCGTGTGGGCAATTTTCCGTGTGGGCAATTTTCCTGTGGGCAATTTTCCATGTGGGCATTTTCCGTGTGGCAATTTTCCATGTGGGCAATTTTCTTGTGGGCATTTTTCCTGTGGGCAATTTTCCGTGGCAATTTTCCTGTGGGCATTTTTCCTGTGGGCATTTTTCAGGGAACCATACTTGACTGGTCATTCTGTTAATGTATTGCTGATGAAGAGGTCAGGACGACCTTGAAACGCATAGGCATAAAGATCATCATTTTAAAATACAGAGGACGTCTGTCATTATATGCAGCAGCGCAGATCGAATTATCTTTGTCCTGTCAGGTATTAAGTGACCATCCATGAGGTGGGGGATCCTGCAGCAGCTGTTGACATGATAAAACAGGTTGTAGGTCACACAACCGATCCAGGTGCGCAGTTCATATACTGCATACAATATATTGCATAATCAGATTAGACCCATTGCGCCCTTGTCTACCCCCCTTTTCACAGTCCTTTCTACTGACCACACATGCAAATAAGATAACCTATCTTTTTTATAACCTACACAAATCCATCGTTCATAATCTCTCATTATGGAAGAGGCCTTCTATATTGTATAATAATACAGTCGCTACACTTTAAACTGCCTCTTCTAGATGTGGCCTTACAAGTGATTTATAGAGGGGTAACATCACATTCTCCTTGACTCTGACCCAGATATCCCTATGTTTTTAGCTCTGTTTTTGTTATTAATTTTCTCGGGTTGAATTTGCCTAGTTTTTGTTTATTCTTGTGTCGGGGTCGTTGCGACAATACAATACACTCCTTCACCAGTCATTCCAAATTAAACTAAGGGCATGGGGTACCCGAGTAAGAATGAGTCAGACAAAGGTATCTGGTTCAATCTCAGTACATGCCCGTGCCTCTACAAGCATCAGCAACGGTCACAGCAACTGAACTTTATTTCCGGTTACACTACATTATATACTCTAGAAGAAAGGC